>CAUYQG010123434.1:0-40682 GCA_963574415.1 Tarsius wallacei | reverse complement strand
ATATTAGATATATTTTCTCTTCCTTATGATTTTTATAACAGTTTTCTCTAGATTGTGTTTTTAAGAATACAGTACATACAAAATATAACACAATACACAAAATATATATTAATTGATTATGTTATTGATAAAGCAATCAGTCAGCAGCAGACTATTAATAGGTAAGTTTTTGGGGAGTCAAAAACAATACATGAATTTTCAACCGTGCAGGGGTCATTCCCCCTTGTGTTGTTCAAAGGTCCCCCTAACCCTTATATTATTTCAACTGTGCAGGAGTCGGTCCCCTCAACCTCTGCATTGTTCAAAAGAAAAAGGATTTTTCGGATTAGGATGCTCAACCTGTATCATTTTGTATGTTAATAAGGAATGAAATATTCTTTAATATCCATCTGTGGTGCGGGATATACAGAAAGACTTATTCATATTCTTTTTATACAACATTGTTTGACCATGGCACTATCTGGGGACAGGGTACATTGTAGTCATCAGATGCTCAGAAGGGTCTTTGAAACTTTATTAGACAAAGATATTACATTATCACCCTAGCGATATACAAGAAGTCTTGCTTTGAAGAACCAAAAATTAAACTATATATTAGATATATTTCAATAGGTGACAGAAAGAATGCTAGAAGGCATGAAGCTCTGACTTGCCCTGATTAATCAGGTGTGAGCCCATGCCCTTCCAGGTAGTAAAGTCAAAAGGAATGGAATCTCTGGAAAGAAACCAAGGCAAAAGAGGGTAACATGAAGGGTACAAAGCCAGAGAGGAAGATATAGTGCGGACCACAGTGGGAAACAAAATCAAATGAGGCTGGGCATAGAAAACAGATATCATCTGCCCACATCAGCCAGGACCTAGCCTTAGTTTTCACAACTACATTGGAAAAAACGTGATTGATTGATTTAGTGAACGCTTCAACAACAGTGATTTAAATATTTGGGGTTTGGTTTGGCAAGTTGAAAACATACTAACAAAACACTTGTATCCCTTGATGTTTAATTTGTCTGAAGGGTTTTGATACTTTTTTTATTTCCTTCACCAGCACTGTTTCTTAGAAAAGCCCTTTGATGTCAAAGAGGTCTTTGAGAGTATTTGTTGTGTTTTTTTTTTCTGAGAAACAGGAATTTACTCACTTTCTTTGAAGTAAACAAACAAGAATGCTAAATGGTACTTGTTTTTAGTTCATAACTTCAACCCCCAGGTAAAGCAGCCTCTATCACTCTTTATCTTTTACTGTACAATGCCAGCCCATTTAGCAAATGCCCAGCTGTTTTCTTCTGGCCTGTGGGTGGTAAGATGTTACTTTGGTTCTAATCAGAACTGGCATGCTGCGAAGCTGGCTGAGTCCTGTCTTGAGGAACAATTCAGGAATGATTCAACTGGTTTTTCTATCTCGAGTCACCAACTTTCAAAATTGGATAACTTATAAACCATTACAGTATAAAAAATAGTGTATACATACATACATGCACATACACACTACAAATTGAGTATCCTTTATCCAAAAGCTTGGAACAAGAAGTGTTTTGAATTTAAGATTTTTTTTTTTTAAATTTTGGAATATCTGCAGATACATGAGATATCTTGGGGATGGGATCCAAGCCTAAATACAAAATTCATTTATGTTTCATATACAACCTATACACACAGCCTGAAGGTAATTTTATACAATATTTTAAATAATATTGTGTGTAAAACCAAGTTTTCACTGCATTTTGACACATCAAGTATGGGATTTTCCACTTGGAGCATCATGTTGGTCTTCAAAAAGTTGGAAGTTTAGAACATTTCAGATTTTGGATTTTCAAACCAGGGATGTTCAACTTGTATTATTTTGTATGTTGTGAAGGAACAAAATATTCTTTAATCTTTGACATCCATCTGTGGTGGGGGATATCTGGAAAGGCTTATTCATATTATTATTATTATTTATTTTTATTATTTATTTTTTCGAGTTGGAGTCTCCCTCTGTCGCCCAGACTAGAGTGCCGTGGCTGCTCCAGGCCACCGCAGCCTCGACCTGCTGGGCTCCGGCAATCCTTCCGCCTCAGCCTTCCAAGTAGCTGGAACTACAGGCGCGCGCTACCACGCCCGGCTAATTTCTTAATTTATTGTAGAGATGAGGTCTCGCCAAGTTGCCCAGGTGGGTCTTGAACCCGCGGGCTCAGGCAATCTACTCACCTTAGCCTCCCAAGGCACGGGATTACAGGCTGAGCCACCGAGCCTGGCCACTTGACTCTTAAGACCATCTTATGAGGCAGGGAAGGTAGGTAGATGGGAATAAGTTTCATATTAAGTAGCTAGTCAAAGTAGGACTGGAACTCAAGTGGGTTTTGTTTGTTTTTTGGAGCACCGTAATAGATGATCATTTCTTAGTCCATAGTTCAGTGAGTCATTTGGGAGATGTGAGTCGAGATGGAAGTGGGGAGCCCCAGACTGAACTCTTTTCTGGGTAGGGCCCCAGGCTATACTGTGTAGTGAGGGGCTGAGCATCAAAAGTTATAGCTGCTTCCCCATTGGAAACCTGCCAAGAACAACGTGTTGCAGCAACCCCTGACAGCTTTGTTAAGGTGTCTGCTGCGGCCGAGCAGAGTATGAGGTGAAGGATGGGACCAGGTACAGGTGGGTCAGGGATCACAGGTGAAGAAAACAGCCGTTTGTGGTGATGCTTGATTAATTGTTGACAATAGGAGATGTAAAAGGTGTGTGTGCATTTCCCAGTGCATGAAATCTTATCCTTCTTGGGAACAGCTGAAAGCTTTTGCTTGTTCTTAGAATTGGGGGGAAAAAATCTACAAAACCGGCCAACACCTATTGTTAACAGTGAATGGATGAAGTCACATGGGTGAAGTATGTGTATGTAATGCTTTAGGGACAAAGAATTTCCACACACTTGCTTTTGATTTTTTCTTTTAATTTTTAAAATTACATTTAATTATTGAACTCCCAGTTTGAAGAAGTCACTGTTATCCCCTTTTGCCTGTAAGTAAGTGGCTTCCCATGGTCATCGGATGGGTGTATGCTCTTCTGACTCAGATTCTGTATTCTTTCAACTGCAAAATTTTCCTTTCTACTTCTTATCCTGTCCCTTAGCAAACCTATTAATACTTTTAGTCAGCAGTTTTTCGTAGAGCTGTATGGCTTTAATACATCCCAGCGGGTCAGGCTTCTTAGCAGGGAAAGGGCTTGGGCTTTAAATGGAAGTTGTTGACTGGGCATGGTGGCTCATGCCTATAATCCCAGCACTTTGTTTTTTTTTTTTTTGCGTTAGTGTCTCACTCTGTCGCCCAGACTGGAGTGCAGTGGCCGCTCCCGGCCACCGCAGCCTCAACCTGCTGGGCTCCGGTGATCCTTCCGCCCCAGCCTTCCGAGTAGCTGGAATTACAGGTGCGCGCTACCATGCCTGGCTGATTTTTTGATTTATTGTAGAGATGTGGTCTCGCCAAGTTGCCCAGGCGGGTCTCGAACCCGCGGGCTCAGGCAATCCACTCACCTCGGCCTCCCAAAGCGCAGGATTACAGGCTGAGTCACCGAGCCCGGCCAATCCCAGCACTTTGGGAGGCCGAGGATTGCCTGAGTTCAGGGGTTCGAGACCAGCCTGGGCAACTTGGCGAGACCTTATCTCTACAATGAATCCAAAAATTAGCCGGGCACGGTGGTGTGTGTGCCAGTAGTTCCAGCTACTTGGAAGGCTGAGCCCAGCAGGTCGAGACTGCAGTGGCCATGAGCGTGCCACTGCACTCCAGCCTGGGCGACAGAGTGAGACTCCGACTGAAAATAAATAAACGAACAAATAAATAAATAAATGAAAGTTGTTAATCAGTGTTTGTTGAGTTCCACTGTGTATTAGGCATTCCACACACATTGTCAAAACTATAAATGTCCTGATTTTACAGAAAAGGAGGCTGACATAAGAGATTTTTGAATTCCTTTGCTGTCAGCTTAGTTCTTGGGTGCTCCAGAACGGTGATCCCCAAACCTCTGGCTTCCAGTAGTGTGTATACGAGGAGGGACCCCAAACAACCTGAAATTTATTTATAAAGAATTGTGTATGTATTCTTACATATTTAATCTAAAGTCATCTTCAAAGTGCTCTCCCCTTAATGCAGTACACCTATTGAAACACTTCTTCCACTGCTCAAATCAGTTTGTGAACTTGTGAATTTTGGTGCCTTTTAGTGCTTCTGTTTGTTTCACCTCTTCCACATAAGCAAAACTTTTCCCTTTGAGGACTTTTTTCATTCAGGGAAACAAACTAAAGTCGCTAGGGGCGAGATCGGGTGACTAGGGTGGGTGGGATATGGGAGTCATGCCATTTTTGGTCACAAACTGCTAAACACTCCGTGGCATGTGGGCAGGTGCATTGTCATGGTAAAAGAACCAGCCAGCTGTATGCCACAACTCGGGATGTTTCTTCTGAACATTGTGGTGCAACCTTCTCAAGACTACCAGGTAAAAACTCTGGTTGACTGTTTGACCAGGAGGATCAAATTCCAGGTATACTACAAGGGACGTGGCCTCCAAAAAATAATTCCAGTTATTTTTGGGTCTCCCTTGTAAATGATGAAATTCTTTCTGTTGTACTTCCCATAGCTCTAGTCACCAGGCATTTGTCTATGTCAGATCTCTAGGCTTCTCTGCTGGGCTCAGACCCATATTTACATCTGGCTTTTTCATTATTAAGTAAGTTAAGCAGGTCTAGACTTGAATTTATTTCTGTCTTCTCCAGAGCTCCTTCTTTTGTCTTAACCCTAGGTTAAATGATACTATCTTATTGCCCAAGCTGGAAATCTCAGTGTTATATCTTCCCTCTTTCACCTTATATAGATGGTCACTAAAACCTTTCATTCCATCTCCTGAGTATCTCCTAAGTCAATGTCTTCTACCTGCTAGTAGAAGTTAGTTTGTATTCTTTTAGGAACCTCCAAAGTGGTCTCCCTGCCTTCAGGGTATCTCCATTCTCAGCTATTCTGCCTTGAAAAAAGTGGCAGTTGTCTAGTTGAAAATCATAACTAGTGTTTGGGAATGCTTGTTTTAAAGCGTTTTTTGCTATGAACAGAAGTTGGAGGGCACAGGCCCTTTTGAAGGACATTCACATACATATATACACACTTTTGAGACGTTAATAGAATTCTCTCTTTATCAGTGTTATAATATTAGGGATAACCAGGAGGGAGCTTCCTTTGTGATGAGATCATTGGACTTGCTAATTTTCAAGCTATTCATAGCTCTGAAATTACTTAATTGTTTGACTTACATTAGACAGTTTTTTAAGTGGACTGTTGCCATCTATTGGTAGTAGTGAAAATTACAACTAATTTAAGTTGAGCATCTTTTCTATTGTGATGTAAAAATTAAAATGACCAGTGGTGAAGGATAAGGATCTAGTTGCTAGTATGATTTGTGAGAAGGGAAAGAAATTTAAGTTAGCCAACTGATAGTTGATATAATATGTTATAATAAAACGTGTGAGGAGGTATTTTATTTATCTTTGTACAGATTCAGACAGATAAACCCAAACTTTTTTCAGTCTTTTTGATATTTGTTTTTTGGGATTTTTTCCTCTTTTAATTTTTATTTAAGATTGTGGGGTACAATTCAGGGCTAGGTATACAAATATTCACCGTGCAGTTACCCTTATCGATGAGGTGTGCCCCCCCTCCCCAGGTAGATATCGACTACTGTCAATCCCACCTCTCCACCCCCCCCACCCTGATATTTGAATATACAGTGTGGACCAAAAGGAAATATTCAGATACTCAGAAAACAATCCAACTACTGACTCTCAGCAACAGTGCCCTGCCAGGCACCTGCACAACAGTTACTCTATTGATAGTAAAATGGTTTTTTTTTTGACCTTTTGCACTTCGATGTCCTCTCTGAGGGGCCATCATCAATCCAGCAAACCACTTTGCTCTCAGGGACCATAAAAAGATTCCTGGTGATTATGCAGGACAAACTGGTGATTATACAGGACAAACTAACGCCAGTGCAAATTTTTCAGAAATGTATGTTTCCTTCAAGTTTTCCATTCAAATTGCATGAAAAAGAAAATGAAGAGATGGAATATATACTGAGATATACATAAAGAAATAAGCTGGCATTATGTAGAAAGAGAATGTGTGAGGTGCTTTCCCAGTGGTGCACAGACTGAGCAATAAATTACATATTATTATTATTATTATTATTATTATTTTTTTTGAGTTGGAGTCCCACTCTGTCGCCCAGACTGGAGTGCAGTGGCCACTCCCGGCCACCGCAGCCTCGACCTGCTGGGCTCCGGCGATCCTTCCGCCTCAGCCTTCCAAGGAGCTGGAACTACAGGCGCGCGCTACCACACCCGGCTAATTTCTTAATTTATTGTAGAGATGAGGTCTCGCTTGCCCAGGTGGGTCTCGAACCCGCAGGCTCAGGCAATCCACTCACCTCAGCTTCCCAAAGGTGCGGGATTACAGGCTGAGCCACCGAGCCCGGCAAGTTGCAAATTATTAATGTGGGAGGAAGAAAATGTGACTGCATTGTTTTCTTGAACAGAAAAGCACCAGGTGGAAGACATCAAGCAAACTACTATTGCACAACATGTATCAGTGAACCTGCAGTGCATGTCGGTGACTGTTTCACATGTTATCACAAGTTAGAAAAATATAGGATGAAAAATTTTGATTTTTTTGTCATAAATAAGTTTCTCAAATGTCCAAAATTCCGTTATAAGCCAAATATCATTACAATGAAATAATTGGTTTCAATATTAGTATGAAGTGATTTGTTTTTCACTATTTTGTAGAAAAGTGCGCTTGCGTTGCTGGTAGGTGATTGGCGAGATGTCTCCAAGTGCAGAGGGTTAGAGCTCACCACAACCCTGCTCTGGTCTTTTAGGGACACACTCATGTTTTTCAGAGAGCTGTGTGAGAGTGAAATAGATTTCACAAGTGATGATAATTGCCAAATGTTTTCACATGACTGACTGTTGGGAGATACCAGCAGGTGGCCTTGACCAGGTAGTTACTGCCATTTCCTTTAAACCAGTAGAGTCTGTCACCTGGCAGGTGGGTAGATTTGTGATGTTTTCTTCACAAATAAACTTTGGAAATAAAATACTATAAAAGAGCACAGACACATACACTCATACACACACATACACGCACCGGCTATTTCTTTGATATCACAGGTCCGAAAGCCAATTATGTTTTATTTTATTTTTTTATTTTACCTAGGCTGGAGTGCCGTGGGCACAATCACAGCTACTGTCAATCCCACCTCCTACCTAGGCTGGAGTGCCATGGGCACAAACGACAGCTTCGAACTCCTGAGCTTAGGTGATCCTTCTGCTTCAGCCTTCTAAGGAGCTGGAACTATAGATGCACACCACCACACTCAGCTGTCTTTCTTTTTTAATTTTTGTAGAGAGGGGATCTTGGCCATGCTGATCTCTGACTTCCGGTCTCAAGTAGTCCTACCACCTTAGCTTCCCAAAGTGTTGGGATTACAGGTGTGAGCCACTGTACCCAGCCTGTATTTTGAAATGACTAAAAATTCTAAACCACTGCTTTCTTTTCCAGCTCAGAAGATAAAGTAACTGTCCACTTTATAAACCGCGACGGTGAGACATTAACAGCCCAAGGAAAAGTTGGTGACTCTCTGCTAGATGTTGTGGTTGAAAATCATCTAGATATTGATGGTTTTGGTAAGTATGGAACATATCTTAAAATTCATAAGTGAAAATACCGAATAGGTTTTAACTTTTTGCTTTTTTGAATGATTTTAGCCCATAACTTGCTAGGTAAAATATTAAAATTCAGGATGTGTTCGTGTTATATTCTCATTTATGAAGAATAATGGAGTGACACTGTTTTTCTGTTCTTTGTGCGTTTAAATAGCTGTGTGGCTATTTAGAAATCTACTGTGGCCTCATTACCTTATTGTTTGCCTGGTGGTGCAGAGCTGAAGGTAGGGAATAGAGAGTTAAAAGACACCAGGTTAGAGTTAACAAATGTCATGTTACAGAGGGGTAGTGAAGTTGTTCTAACGTAACCTTGGGTGTCAGCTCACTTTCCTAGGAAGGGTAACATCTCCTTGAAGGTTTTTTATTTAGAGAATTTTCCTTTCTGGACTTCCGGCCATATTCCTTAACCGCATGTACAAAGTCCATGTTCCCACAGCTGCCCTTTCACAGTGCCTCAGGCACACCCTTCATATCACCTGTCAGTTGTGCTCAAGTACTGTCTCTGTCTAGAATGGTAGCATCAGTGTCACCTGGGAAATGCACATTCTCAAATCCCCCCTCCAGACTTACTGAATCAGAACGTCTGGGATAGGACCCAGCAGTGTGTGTCTTAACAAGCCGTCCATGTGATTTTGTGATTTTGATACATGTTCAAGTTTGAGAACCACTGGTCTAGAATTAAGTCCAAGGAGCATATCTGTCTATGCTTCTTTAAAGGCACAAGTCACATTATACTTTGAAGAACCATTTCAAGATCGAGCAGAAGTAAGTTCTCCTTCTGTTTTCCCATGGTATAGCAGTTCTACCTGTTTTTGTTAATGCTCTTAACAGTTTTCCTTTTTAGAGAGAATTGCTTCTGTCCTTTATTAGATTATGAATTCTTGAAAGACTGTTAATCATTCAGGTCACCTCACAGAGCAGACTTTGTCCAGAGCTGGCACTCAGTAATATTTACTGAATATCTGGATCTAATGAGGTTTTTTAAAAATCAGTTTCAGAATAATATAACAACTGCCATTTGGGTGTATGCTACATTCCAGCATATGTTATTTGAGGTAGTTTTTTTAAACCTGCATTTTGTAGATGAAGTAACTAAGGCTCAGAGAAATTAATTTTTCTGGGTTGTCCACATAGCAAGTGAGAGGGCTGTGATTCAAACCTAAGTCTTTCTAGCTCTGAAGCTTCTGCTTTTTTCTGTATGCTGTTTTCTTTAAGAAATGTCTTTTCTGTGTGAATACCTGCTGTAGAAATTAGGTGATGAAATAGTTGATAAAGTCCCATTTAAGAGTTCTATAATGCAGTGGCTCTTGGCTGGGATTGAGTTTCAGAATCACTTTACAGGACTTTTAAAAGTACAGGCCAGGCTCAGTGGCTCAACCTGTAATCCCAGCACTTTGGGAGGCCGAGGCAAGTGGATTGCCTGAGTCCGCAGGTTCGAGACCAGCCTGGGCAACTTGACAAGACCTTGTCTCTACAGTAAATAAAAAAAATTAGCTGTGCTTGGTTGCGTGCACCTGTAGTTCTGGCTACTTGGAAGGCTGAGGCGGAAGGATCGCTGGAGCCCAGCAGGTTGACGCTGGGGTGGCCATGAGCATGCCACTGCACTCCAGCCTGGGTGATGGAATGAGACTCCAACTCAAAAAAAAAATATAGATATCTGTGTTCCATCCTAGATAGTATAAGGAAAAGAGGAAATTTTGCAGGTATATTTCGAAAAGCTCCGTATGATTCAAATCCATACCACCATTAAGAACAGCTGATTTAGTGAGAGAACTCATTTATAATTCATATAAAGTATATGTAGTATAAAACTTATATATAATTATCTTCCTCATATGTGTTCATATTCAGCTATACTTTTTAACTAAATGTAGTTTCAATGAATTATTCTTTCACAAATGAAAGATAGTGCAGCAGTCACTTTTAAGAACTGCTTTATCCACAGCAAATGCCTGAAGCCATGGATAGAGTTGAACCCTGTGTATACTGCTTTTTTCCCAAACATACACATCTATGATAAACTTTTGTCTTTTCACTTAAAGGAATTGAGTTTGCCGTATCTGAATTGCCAGCATCACTACTCTTGTGCTTTGGGGCCATTAAATAAAATAAGGACTGCTTGAGCATAGCACTGCAATACTGGGACAGTTGGCAGCTACTAAGTGACTAATAGGTGGGTAGTGCAGACAGCATGGAGACACTGGACAAAGGGGTGACTCATGACCCAGGCAGGACAGAGCAGGACAGCGCTAGGTTTCCTCGTGCTACTCAGAACAGCATGTGATTTAAAACATGTTAATTGTGCATTTCTAGAGTTTTTAATTTATTATTTTTGGACTGTGGTGGACTGAGGGTAAACTGAAGCCATGGAAAGTGAAACCCAGATGGGAAGGAACTACTCTATAGCACAATAATTGAGAGTAGACTGTGGAAATCAGGAAGATTATAGTTCATAAACCAACATAGTCACTTTCTAGCCATGAGACCTGGAGTAACCCAGTTTAGCTTCTTTATGCCTCCGTTTTCTATTCTGCAAGATAAAGTAATGATAGTTCTCCCCTCATAGGGTTGTTAAAGATTAAATGGGATATCAGAAGTGAAGTGCTCGGCACAGTGCCTACCTTGGTGAGAACAGTAGGATTTGTGGCATCCCCAGAACACTGCCACTGTTCGACCTTCATCAGAGATTGCTCTGTGGGGAAAGCTCCATCCCTGGAGTGTTTGTCTGAAATTATCAGCTGTAGTTGTTTAACATTTTAGCGTCCTGAGTCTTTGATACGAGTTAGGACAAATAAGAGCCTAGCAAGACATTTAAAAGGAAGATCTGGGGAATGAGATGTCCATAGTGGACTTTGAGTCTGGGAGTCTAGAGTGCTGTGTGCAGGACTGTGTGCATGCCCAGGAAAGACCTGAGAGGGCCTCAGGCTCTCATCTCTTGCTTTGTTGGAGGTCTGTGCAGTCAAGAGGTGAAGGCCGTGACAGATTTGTACATTACCTGAATGTTGAAGGTGGTGTGCCCAGTCACACACCAGGCTCCTTAGCAAAGATGAAAAACTTACTGGTTCAAAATATTGAAGAAAACCTCTGCCCAGTCATTTAGCTGACCACTAAGCTGAGCAGAGACTTCTATGGCTACACTCTGTGAGGAATACAGACTTTAGAGAATGTATACAGGAAAGTCACTAGAGAAACAAACTGCAGCAACAACAGCAAATCTGGGGGAGAGAGTGCTACATTATGTTGTTTAAAATGTCTATTTTGCAACAGAAAATTTGAGACATGCAAAAGAACCCCAGGAAAGTATGGCCCTTAATCAAGAAAAAAAGCAGTCAGTGGGAACTGTCCCCAAGGAGGCCAAGATGTTGGACTTACTAGACAAAGGTGTTAAATCTGTTAAATCGGCTATTATAAAAATTCATAGAACTGAAGGAAACTATATGGAGACGTTCTTTGGCATTTCCCAAATCTGTACATCTGTATGTATGGAGGCCATTACCACTCTGAGGCAGTGTATAGAAGAAATCGTGAATGGTGCTCTTGCCCTTTAGAAAGCTGATCTTTTTTTTTTTTTTTTTTTTTTTAGGTTAGAACGTATAGTTTATTTAGAAAGTAAATTAGAGAGAGAGAGAAAGAGGGGATTTACCTCCCCAAGGGAGGGGAGGGGACCAAAGCCTGAAAGCTGATCTTTTGTGCTCTGGGAAGGCTCGCGTGGAGGCTCTCATCTAGCAAATCTATTTCTAGAAATTTCTTTGCAGAGTCAGTCTCACTTTTGGGAAAAGACTGGGCTACTTGATGCAGAGATATTTGTAACAGCAAAATATTTTAAACAACCGTATGTCCATCAATAGAGAAATGACTTATAGTGATACAATGGGATATTAGGTAGTTGTGTAAAAAAAGAAAAGAACAATCATTTAGAAGGAGTTTTTAAACCAAATATAATTGGTTACCTGTTGGTAGGGGAGAGGCAGGGGAGATTTTCAGTATAAAATTTTAAATATTTTTTTGACTTTTGAATAATGTAAATGAATTACCTATTTTAAAAATATATTTAAGAAAGATTTAAAAGTAACAACTTAAATGTCTAACTCTAAGGATTGCTTAAGTCCATGATGGCATTTCTGAATTAAAGAATAATTTGCAGCCTTTGTGAATAATGTCCACAGTGAATTTGTGATAACATAAGTAGATGCTTGCTTATAAGTGAGAAACACAATGTATGTAGTTGCTTTTGATCTTTCAGAATGCTTTGAAAAATACTACAAGGAGAGGTATCCAAATGTTTTTCTCTTCTCGGTTGGGTTGTGGGTTTTTCACCTTCGTTCCACTTTTCTCTGTATTTTACCTTTTTTTATATAATGATTTACTACTTTTTCACCTGTTTTTCACTTTCATTGTCTGTCAAACGAGGGTAACGATAGTGCTCCCTTCAGGGCTTTTGGAAGGATTAAGTGAATTAACGTATATGTTCAGAACAGTAGCTGACATATAGAAAATATGATAAGTGTTTGCATTCGTTTTTATTATATAAAAATAATTCCTATACACAGTGAGATACCACTTCATACCCATTAGGATAGCTGTTACCAAGAAACTGGAAAATAACAAGTATTGGTAAAGATCAGGAGAAATTGAACCTTTCATGCATTGCTGGTAGGAATATAAAATGGTGGGTCCCCTGTAGAAAACAGTTTGGCAGTTCTTCAAAAAGTTAAACGTAGAGTTACCATATGATCTAGCAATTCCACTCCTTGATATACAACCAAAAGAATTGAAAAGGGACTCAAACAGATACTTCTAGACTGATGTTCATAGCAGCATTATTTACAGTAGTCAAAGGTAGAATTAAAAATGTGTCTGTCAGTAGTTGAGTGGATAAACAAAATATGGTAGCTACATACAATGGAATATTCTTCAGTCATAAAAATGAATGAAATTCTGACACATGCTATAACATGGATGAACCTCGAAAACATTAGGCTAAGTGAAATTAGCTAGATACAAAAGGACAAATACTGTATGATTCCACTTACGTGCGGTATCCAGAATAGGCAAATTCATAGAGCTAGAAAGTGGGATAGACATTGCCAAGACTGGAGAGAGGGAGGAAGGAGGAGTTATTATTTAATGGGTACAGAGATTCTGTCTGAGGTGATAAAAAATTTCTGGAAATAGATAGTAGATGGTTGCACAACATTGTAAATGTACTTAATGCCACTGAATTGGACACCTAAAAGTGGTTAAAATGGTAGATTCTGTGTAATGTATATTCTACTACAATTAAAAAATTGGTATAAAAATTTAAAAATCTGTGTAAGTACAGAGAAATAATATTTTTGTCTGATTAAAGATCAATACATAGTTATAGGAAATTTTGGAAAATTTAAACACATAAAGTAAGAATCAGTCTCATAAATAAGAGTAATATCTTTTACTCTCTATAACCAGTGAGAGCATTTCTATGCTTTTATTTAAACATATGTCTTATGGTTACATTTTTTGCAAATAGGAGTTACATAAAATGAAGGCACTATAAAAATGCTAAAGTTTTATATACACACTTTTGAAATTGTATGAATCTGTGCACATTTTTAAATGTCAAGAGGTTTGTTTAATTTTAAAGCTGACAGTCCTGGGACTTGTAAACTACTTGTGCTAATGCCATATGGTGGAGTCAGTTTAGCTGATAGAAATATTTTCTGATCTTTGACAGAAGTGGGTGAACCATGCTGTTGCTTGTGTGCATTGGACTTTGTGACTGTTATGCTGTTGACAGAATTTACATCTTAATATCTTGTAACAGTGTGAACCGAACTTTGCTCTAGTGCTGGTGTGCTGCAGGCCCAGAATCAGTGACTTTGGAACAGACATTAAACGTGATCTGACACTTTAAAGAAGGTGAAGCAATCACCCTGGCATCCGTGCTGGTAATTGAGGAGTACATGCTGCACAGGCAAAAGTGCTTAGGAAATAAGAGGTCAAAAAGGCATTAAAACAGGAATGTTTTTAAGTTCACAAAAATCCCTTGAGCAAGGATAATGGAAAACGGTACTGGTTACCCGGTTGCAGGCACAGTGCTGTGGGTAATGTGCTTCAGTCTGCAATGGCTGATGTTAGTGTCCCGGAGAGACACCTGCACTCCTGCCCTGTCCATCTTTGCGTTTGTTGTTGCTATAAGAAAATTCATCTCAAGGTCTTGCCAAGTTGCCCAAGCTGGTCTAGAACCCCTGGGCTCAGGCAATCCTCTTGCCTCTGCCTCCCAAAGTGCTGGGATACAGGTGTGAGCCACCACACTCAGCTTATTTTTTTATTTTTTGAATCAGCATCTCACTCTGTCACCCAGGCTGGAGGGCAGCGGCATGCTCACTGCCACCGCAGCCTTGACCTGCTGGGCCCAAGTGATCCCTCCAACTAGAATTACAGTCATGTGCCATCACGCCCAGTTAATTTTTCTTGATTTATTGTACAGATGAGGTCTCCCCAAGTTGCTCAGGCTGACCTCAAACCCATGGGCTCAGGCAGTCCTCACACCTTAGCCTCCCAAAGTGCTGGAACTACCGGCGTGAGTGACCGTGCCCGGCATCTTTCCCGTCTTTACTCACCAGAGGGAAAGACATAGTTGGTTCTGAATTACATACAGATTTCTGAGAGATGTAACAGGCCATCGTATGGCAAAATTTAATATTGAGGTAATTGGAAAACAGTGTCTATGCTATTTTGCTATATGGATGACAGAAAAAACATACTAGAAAAATGTATTTTATTTATTTATTTATTTATTTATTTTTTGAGTCAGAGTCTCACTCTGTTGCCCAGGCTGGAGTGCAATAGCACACTCACAGCCACCGCTACCACCGCCTCGAGCTGCTAGACTCAGGCGATCCTTCTGCCTCAGCCTTCCAAGTAGTGGCAACTACAGACACGAGCCACCATGTCCGGCTAATTTTTTGATTCATTGTAGAGATCAGGTCTTACCAAGTTGCCCAGGCTGGTCTTGAACCTGTGGGCTCAGGCAATCTTCTCACCTCAGCCTCCCAAAGTGCTGGGATTATAGGCGTGAGCCACCGCACCTGGCCTGAAAAAGTCTATTAAATGAAATGTAACTGAAAGGTTCCTTTAAGAACATTTAGTATTCTCAGATGTTAAAAAAAAAAGAAAGAAAATTTGTCTCAACTTATGTTTTGAATTACGTGAAGATTTCTGACTAGTGTCCCTTGTATAAAGGTGATGATTGGTTTTGGTGCTCCACCCACCCCCATTTAACATACCAAAAGAAAATATCTGCCATTAGACATTCTTTTGTAAACATCATTTTATTTTATTTTTAGAGACGGGTCTTGCTCTGTCACACAGACTGGAATATAGTGGTGTGATCATATCTCACTGTAATCTTGAACTCTCGTGCTTGAGTGATCCTTTCCGCTCAGCCGGGACTACAGGTCTGCACCACCATGCCTTGCTAATTTTAAATTTTTTTGTAGAAATGGAGTCTCGTTACATTTCCTGGGCTGGTCTCAAACTCCTGGCCTCAAGTGATTCTCCTGCTTCAGCTTTCCAAAGTGCTAGTATTACAGGTGTGAGCCACCACACCCAACCTAAACATCATTTTAAATGGCTGTATACGTGTTGCTGCTATATGGTTAAGCCATACTTTATTTCCTCCATCTTCTCTGGACATTTAGGGATTTCTAATTTTCAACTATTAAAAATAAGGTTAAGGAGAACACCCTCAGAAATGCTTTTCTGTGTACCTGTTTTATAACTTTCTTGTATTAGATTCCTAGGGATGGAAGTACCTAGTAAATTTATTTTATAATTTGCATTCTCAAATTATTTGTGTTTTTCTAATGAAGTATTTATTTTTATTTGTTAGAAAAAGCTCTTTTTTTAAAGCTTTTTTTTTTAGAGGCAGGGTCTTGCTCTGTCACCCAGACTGTAGTGCAGTGGTGTGATCATAGCTTACTGCAGCCTTAAACTCTTGGCCTCAAGCAGTCCTCCCACCTTGGCCTTTCAAAGTGCTGGGATTATAGGCATGAGTCACCATAGCCGGCTACAAAAGCTAAAGTTGACAAAAAATCATGAGGATGAAAATTAATTTTAAACTTGTACTTAAATGGCTTTCAACCTCTAATATTTATGAACCTAAATTTTCTCAACATAGTGTAAAATACTTTATTTGCATAAGTAATTTTCATGAGTTGCTTTACAATTGACTTCAAAATTAAATGTAAGCAGTTAATTTCCAAATTAAAATATGATCATAAGTATTATGAAAATACTCTTTTAAATTTTAAAAAACATTTTTTCTCTCATCATTTGTGACTTCGTATTGCAGTGAAGTTTTTTAGACTGCAGGTGGCAACCACAAAATCCATTTAGTTGCTCCCAACTAGCATTTTAAAGAAATTCAGAAGAACAGAACATATAAAAGCATACCATCTTTTACAAGGGGATTATTTTATGAAGTAGCTGTATAGCCATTTTACAAAGTACGTGTATACTGGTTCATGACGTAAAATTAAATTCGTGCCGTGAGTCACAGTGTTTTTGAAAGCCTTTGGGTGGAATGGTTAAGAATGAAGTCTTCCTTCCCAGCTCTGCCACTTTATCAGCGTTATGACCTTGGGTTAGGGACTTAGCCTCATACCTCATCTTCTCATCTGTAAAATGAGGAGAATATTAATATCCACCAGATGAGATTGCTGTAAAGATCAAGCAAGTTAATCCAAGCAAGTGCTAAATCAATATTAGCTAGTATTGTTAACATAAATATTAATACACATTCATTGTTCATTATTGCAAATTTTAAAAATATATTAAAGAAGAAATTAAAACTTCATGATCTTGTCACGTAGAGATAAGCACTAAAATAATTTTTTTTCCTAATACCCCAGAAATATAGAAGATTTAATGCCATTATACTCTTTAGTAGTTTGATAAGAATTCTGCTGGTGTCATAGAAATTCACATATTCAGACTTAGAAGGCAAGTTTTAAATATCAAGGATCCTGACCTGTCCAGACCTTGGTGTGTAAAGATAAGCTTGAGATAAGTAAGCTAAACTGGGTTTACCCAAGATAGAGTTAAGCCTAAGCCTCTTTCTAGAATAAAGATGAAAGAAATGAAATCAAGAAGGCTGAAGCGTTATCTTTGTAAAGAAGAGGTGGTTATTGCAGCGTTATAGGGGCTGCTGTTTCGTTAATTCCTAAGGCTGAATGCCGGCGCTCCTCGAGGTACCGTAATTGTCATAAGGCATCCTTACAGATGACCACCATACTCCAAACGTGGCTGACCAAGAACTTAGTTTCTTTACAGTTTCTCCCTGGGTGATCTTATCCATATTGTGACCTTTAATCTCTTGTAGATGCTGATAAACTCCCTGCTTTATATCTCTTGGCGATCTCATGTATTTAAAAGCTTTTGAGTTTTTTTGTTTTTGTTTTTTTGCCTCTGGTGAAACCTGTTCTTTCTCATATCTTCTCTTTCTCAAAAATGAGCTCCATCCAGCTGCTCAAGCCTGAGACCCAAGAGCGTCTTTCATTCTCCCTCTTCCTTGTCCCCGGTGTCCAGTCCATCAGCACTCTCAGTCAGTTGTGTCTCCAAGATATGTTTCCGGTATGTCTTGATGGCTCCGTCCTTAACAGTTAGCACTTGGGGCTGGCCAGTCTCACTGCGTACCTGGAACTATGCTCACCTGCTTCTCCTCTTGAGCCCAGCAGCCGGGTGATTTGGCAGAACAGAGAGCAGACCCATCAGTCCCCGTTTAAAAACCACGAATGACTTCCTGTTGCACTTAGGATAAAAGCCATACCCCTGACCCTAGCCTAAAAGACTGCGCTATCTGGCCCTGTCTGCAGTTTTTTTCTCGTGATTCTTCGTCTCACTTTGGCTTTTCTCAAGAGCTTGGACTCACCCAAAAGTTCTGCCTTTGAGACCTTGTGTGCACTTTGCCCTGTCCCTGAACACTCCCCCTCTGGTTCCCCAACCCCAGGTCTTTTATTTGCTGCTTTGCATCCATCAAGTCTTAGCTTGTATATTATTTTCTTAGTGAGGCTGTGCCCAGCCACCTAGTCCACAGTCGGGGTTCTCTTGTAACTCTGAGCCTGTTGCCCTCCATCACAGCATCCTGTTCATTTCTTTTGTGGCCTTTGTCATTCTCTAGTAATTATATATTCTTTTGTTTACCTGTGTGTCTCTCCCAATAGACTCTGATGAGAGATAATCATTCCTGTGTTATTCCTCATTGTATATGAAATGAAATAATGAATGAATAAATCAGTAAAAAGGGACAGTTATGTATTTTGGATGCAATGCAAACTTCTAAACACTCTTTTTGCCAACTTTTATATTAATATAGGTCTTTTTGATGATGTGAGGTATCTTTAAAAGTTTTCGGAATATATTATAATATTCTGTCACTAGGGGGCAGTTACACATCTGTGATTAAATTTACCTAGGCTATTATTTCAGACTGTTTTTCTTTTATGTTACCTATTTCTTCATATTCCTGTTTTGAGGGAAATTATTCAAATTGAAAGATCCTGATAATATTTATATAAATGTGTATTTATTCCTATTATGCTTGACACCCTTTTGGTATAATGTATTTCTGACTGAGCTGTATCGATCTTTACTCTGGAAAATGAGATTTTATGTTTATGCATAATTTTGCGTTTTAAGTATATACTATTCCCAAGCAGCAATCCTCTAGATTTTCATTTAGGAAAGGGGTTAGGTGTGAGGATGAACAACCTGTCTTGTCAGCATAGTAATAGATAAACAAAATGATCTTAGTATAAGATGTACACACATGAAATAAGCTTTTCCTGTTGGCAAGCACTCAAATTACGTGAAAGGAGCTGTAATAGGTAGATATCTAACTTTTTTGGGAATTAATATCATGGCAAGAATTTCTCAGAGTTTGCTCAAATGCTTACTGTCATTATTCCTGTTTTTTAAAAAACAACAACAGAATACACCTCAAAACTCGGTTCAGGAAAAGCTTTATTAGTCATCAACCTTGAAATCAGTCAGTAACCATGCCTTACTGTTCTTACTGTAATTTTAAAATGATGCAGATTTGAAATTGTGCAGGTGAACAGTGTTAAGATTCTTACTCTAGCAAAACTAGAAGTATTATAAAAACCAAAACCGTTGTCAAGAATCCTGTCATTTCAAGCTGGCAGTCTGTGAGTAATTATGTTGTTACTGCAGCTAAAGTGGTACCATTTTCTCTGTTTACCTGGTAAACAAATACCTGCCATCTTTTGTCAGTATCATGTGAACCATGCTGTTTATAGACATTTGAATGTCTGTATGATTTTGTTGGCTGCGGTGCTGATATTTTAAACTGTGGTTATGATTTAAAATCATTTTTAAAGCCTGTATCAGTTTCAGCCAAGCATTAAATACTAATGTTGAAAATGCATCTGAAAATGAGTTACTTTGGAACAGAAGTTGGATGTGATAGGATGCTAGGAAGAAAGCCAAAAACCTGTCATGATTCACATTACTGTTAATTTAGGAAAAAGAATCCTGAATTGTAGCCAGAATGCCAACAAAATAAAAACAGCAATAAAGTGTATACCTTTAAGTTTGTGGAAATTGTTATATGAATAAGCCAGGGTGGTGGAGAAAATGTTGGCACTGAGAGCTAATATCAGGGTGGCTGTAATGTAGCCATAAATCAGATTATAATCTATGCCAAGACATGAAGTATTTTTTTAATTATTAATTTTAATTGACAGGTCATAATTGTATATATTCATGGGGTAGGTACAGTGTGATGTTTTGATATATATGGGGGTGCCAAAAAATGTATACACATTTTAAGAGATATTATCTATGTATTATTTTTTGAAGTTGAATTAAATTATGGTAGCAATGTGTAGTATGACGTTTGCACAACCGTGTTTCTGCCATTTTCTTTGACTGTCCTGCCTGTCGCGTGGTGATGCTAGCATTCATTTGATTAATGCCATCTTTTGAGTGGATGGCATACTTAAATTATGCATACATCCTTTTGACACCCTCTGTATGTACACACAACAGAGAATGATTAACTCAAGCTAATGATAGTTAGTATATTCTATACTTCACATTTTGTGGTGAGACATTTACTGTTTTGGTAACTTTGAAATATACAGTTTTATTATTAACAGCAGTCACCATGCTATGCTATACGTCCTAAAACAGATTCTTCAGAATAATGACTTTAACTTTATGCCCTGTGAACAATACATCCTCATTTCTCATTTCACTTCCTCCCCGCATCCTCTGGAATATCGTTGTATGCTCTGAGGCATGACGTATTTTTGATTATTTGTAAAAGGTGGACCTGGTAATATAAAATGTTTTACTTCAAGTGGTTGTTTTGCCTAAGTATATTTTAAAACAAAAACATATGAGGATTTTAGATTCATGAATTTTAAGAACCCATTTCCCTATTTTATATTTGTTTCATTGAGAAAATATCTTTTGAAATATGAGACCTGTACAGTTTTCAAAATTCTTGAGAATGCATCCCTCATAAAAGGCGATCACTTTGTGTTTATATCTGTGTATATATGCACATATATGTATACACACATATACTCATACATACATGTATACATGTAAATTTACACGCATGCACATTTTCCCCATTCATTTACTTTTAAAAAATCTTTTATTATTATTTATTTTATATTTAGGGGGTACACATGCGTATTCATTACATGGACATATTGTGTAGTGGTGAGGATTGGGTCTCAGGTGGCCCCTTCCCCAGATAGTGAACATTGTGCCCTGTAGGCAGTTTCTGAACCCCAGCCCTCTTCCCTCCTCCCCACGTATTGGTGTCACTAGTGTCTGTTATTTCCGTCTCTGTGACCATTTAGCCTCCCACATGTGAGTGAGAAGATGCAGTGTTTGGTTTTGTGTTTCTGAGTCAGTTTACTTAGAATAATCATCTCCAGCTCCATCCGTTTTGTTGCAAAGGAAATGATCTCATTCTTTTTTATGGCCGCATAGTATTCCATGGTGTATATATACCACATTTTCATTATCCACTGATTAATTGATGGGCATAAGGTTGATTCCACATTTTGCAATTGTGAATAGTGCTGCGAAGAATGTGCAGGTGCAGGTGTGTTTTTCATATAACAACGTCTGTTTCTTTTTTTTTTTTGAAGCCTCGACCTGCTCGGCTCAGGCAATCCTCTTGCCTCCGCCTCCCAAAGTGCTGGGATTACAGGCGTGAGCCACTGCACCTGGCTACTGACCTCTTTTTCTTTCTTTTTTTTGAGTTGAAGTCTCACTCTGTCGCCCAGGCTGGAGTGCAGTGGTATGCCCATGGCCACTGCAGCCTCGACCTGCTGGGCTCAGGTGATCCTTCTACCTCAGCCTTCCAGGTAGCTGAAACCACAGGCATGCGCCACCATACCCAGCTAATTTTTTGATTTATTGTGGAGACAAGATCTTACCATGTTGCTCAGGCTGGTCTTGAACCCCTAGGCTCAGGCAATCCTCTCGCTTCCACCTCCCAAAGTGCTGGAATTACAGGTGTGAGCCACCGCACCTGACTACTGACTTCTGTTTCTTTCTTTTTCTTTTTTTTTTTTGAGTTGAGTCTCACTCTGTCGCCCAGGCTGGAGTGCTGTGGCATGCTCACGGCCACTGCAGCTTCGCCCTGCTGAGCTCAGGCGATCCTTCCCCCTCAGCCTTCCAATTAACTGGAACTACAGGCATGCACCACCATACCCAGCTAATTTTTTGATTTATTGTAGAGATGTGGTCCTGCCAAATTGGCCCGGCTGGTCTCAAACCCATGGGCTCAGGCAATCCTTTTGCCTTGGCCTCCCAAAGTACTGGGATTATAGGCGTGAGCCATCACGCCCTGCCTGACCTCTGTTTCTTAGGGTAGATACCCAGTAGTGGGATTGCTGGATCTTTACTGTTCTGTAACCAGTCACTTACAAAGACACTAAGAACTGACAGCCACCAGTCATGCTCTGGGGCTAGATATAGTCCTAAATTATATAACCTGTCCTTCATCTGCCATACATATATCATTGGGTTAGGGTACTCATATCCTGATCAGATGTTTTAGTAGACTTGTAGTTATTGTTTGTTACTTTTGTATCCTTTTTTCTCTTGTGGGTTGTCTTCCACTGTTTGTTCTATAGGGTTGCTACCCATGCATATGAAAAGCAAAAACAAACAAAAACAAAAACAAGATGCTTTCCATTTTATGAATAGGTTTTGTTTCCATAATCCATTTTCAGGTTAGCTACTCAGCGTCTGGAATTTATTTTCCCATAAAAATAACATTACACATGGTTAAATTTGTGGTGACACACAGAACCTGTTTCTTCATTACTGACTCGATCACCATTCATAGCTTGGTTTTTGTGAGACAATGCATTGCAACTTCTGACTTGCTACTGCAGCTTCTAACGTCAGGTCAGGAACACCTTAACTCTCTGAACCCACCCCTTTCACACACACTCATGCGCATGCCATTGGGACTCCTTTCTCCATATTGCACCTAAGTCTGATAGTGGGAATATATTGCATGTCTGATTTCCCCCCGCCCCCCTTTTTTTTTTGAGTAGGGATCTCACTCTGTTACCCAGGCTGGAGTGCAGTGGCATGCTCACAGCCACTGGCCCAGGTGATCTTTCACTTCAGCCTTCCAAGCAACTGAAACCAGGCATGAGCCACCATGCTTAGCTAATTTTTTGATTTATTGTGGAGATGAGGTCTCACTAAGATGCCCAGGCTGGTCTTGAACCCCTGGACTCAGGCAATCCTCTTGCCTCTGCCTCCCAAAGTGCTTGGATTACAGGGCAAGCCATGGTGCCCAGCCCATGGCTGATTCTCAATGCGGCAGACTTCATGGTAGATAGGAGTCTGGGAATTCTGTGGTGCTAAAGGAGAGATAGAAGATAGGGGCCAAAAACGTCGCCTGCTGTGTTAGTCTGGTGGTCTTGGCAGTTTGGGCTGTGGCTCTTAGAGCTACAGGGATGTTCATCAAGGATGTGAACTTTCTGTGTTAAAGGAGATAGAGAGTTGGTGGCAGCTCCCCGTGTTTTAAATGAAAACAAGTAGGCAGTGCCAGATTAGCTCTGGTTGTATAAAATAAGGTGCTGATAAAAGGGCATTTACAAGAAACCTACAGCTAGACCTGGCACAGTGGCTCATGCCTGTAGTCCCAGCTATTAGGGAGGCTGAGGCAGCAGGATCACTTGAGCTTGGGAGTTTGAGACCAGCCTGAGCAACATAGCAAGAACTTGTCTCCAAAAAAAAAAAGTGTATAAATCTTTGTTGGTGATTCATTCATTCCTTCAATAAATAGTAACAGCTTTATTGATATATAATGAATATCCCCTATACTTCACTCATTCCTAAGTATACAGTGATTTTTTTTAGAATGCTGAAAGTTGTGCAACCATCACCTTAAAACATTTTTATCACTCGATAAAGAAAACCTACACTCTTTAGCCAGCACCCCACATCCCCTGTTTTCTTGCCTTTAAGAACCATTATTGCCTGGGCGCTGTGGCTCACACCTATAATCCCAGCACTTTGGGAGACCGAGGTGGGAGGATTGCCTGAGCCCGCATGTTCAAGACCAGCCTGGGCAACTTGGCGAGACCTCATCTCTAATAAACCAAAAAATTAACCAGGCGTGGTAGTACACACCTGTAGTTCCGGCTACTTGGAAGACTGAGGAGGAAGGATTGCTTGAGTCCAGTAGGTCGAGGCTGTGGTGGCCAGGAGCATGCCACTGCCCTCCACCCTGAGTGATAGAGTGAAACTCCAACTCAAAAAAAAAAAAAAAAAGAACCACTATTTTCTGTATCTACAGATTTGCATTTTCTAGTCACTTCATATAAATGGAATCATATGATGTGTGGTCTTCTGTGAATGGCTTCTTCCACTTTAGCATAATGTTTTTAAGGTTCATCTTTGTTGTATCAGTACTTCATTTCTTTTGGGGTCCAAATAATATTTCATTTTATGGATATGCCACATTGTGTTTATCCATTTATCACTTGATGGATATTCGGGATGTTTCCACCTTTTGTCTGTGGCCAACTGGTTTTTGATGCAGGTGCAAAGACTTTTGCTTCTTAATGAAGAAAGGATACTTTTTTCAATAAATGATGCTGGACCTGAACTTGTAGATATAAACGACTCTGTTCCATTTGGAGCTTTCTCCTAGCGATACAGGAGACTAATGATAATGTCATACTCCAAATGGCTTTGGAAAAAGACAAAGGCAAACCCTCCTCACGCCCCCAAAAATATATAGAACATTTCTAATTTTTGCAGAATTGCTAATGAAAGCCACAGTGAGATACCACTATACACCTTTCAAAAACAAACCATGGTACGTTCAAATAATGGAATTGTCAATAAAAGGGAGTGGATATGGAAACACACAACAAATTGGATGACTCTCAAAGGCATTGTGCTGAATGAAAGAAGCCAGTTTCAAAAAGTTATATACTGCATGACTCTGCTTACAGAAATATTCTGGAGGAGACTAAGCCACAGTGATAGAGAGCAGATCAGTGGATGCCAGGGGTTAGGGGCGGTGGAGAGTATGGCAGCAGAGCAGCAGCAAAGTAGAGTCTTTTCGGGTAATGAAACCATTCTATACCCTGAGCGTGGTGGTGGCACAGTCTATACATGCGTTTAAACACCGAAAAAGACAAAAGTCGGGTGCTCGTTAATTGAGAATAAGCCTCTATCTATAAATCAGGAAATTAATAAATTGAGGATATAGTCATCACAAAATCAGCAATATTTTATGAGATTAAAAAAAAAACAGAAAATGAGTAACTTTTTTTTTTCTTTGAGTTGGAGTCTCACTCTGTTGCTCAGGCTGGAGTATAGTGGCAGGCTCATGGCCACCCCAGCGTCAACCTGCTGGGCTCTGGCAATCCTTCTGTCTCAGCCTTCCAAGTAGCCAGAACCACAAGTGCATGCTACCACGCCCAGCTGATTTTTGTAGAGAGGAGATCTAGCCAAGTTGCCTGGGCTGGTCACGAACCCACAGGCTCAGGCAATCCACTCGCCTGGGCCTCCCAAAGTGCTGAGATGACAGGCTGAGCCACCGAGCCTGGCCAGCTTTTTTTTTGTCTTAAGTAGTCTCTTGTTCTTTTCACACTTTTAGGCTCTTCTTATTCCCAAATCTTTATCTTATTTTTGCAGGATTTTTTTTTGCTCCTGAATACCTTTTTCAGATATATGTCTCTATTATTCTCTAATTTTTTAAAAAAATAAAACATACCGGTTAAATCTCAAATTCCAAAAAACTACCCATCTGTCTCCTTATGGAATTTTATAGGGTTGACTGTTTCTTCTAAGTTCTGCCTATGGGGAGTTGTAAATCCTGGCTGCAGATTTGTGTCTGTTAGCGATGCTTGTAACACAGTCTGACCATTAGGCCTCCACTGTGGCGCTCCACTGTGTTGGCCCTCTCACATGGGCTGGGTTGATTTCATTTTGAGTCTTATAGTTTCTGTTAGATTTGAACTTCTTGCTAGTCCAAAGAATAAGAAAAAGAATAATTTGTGGTAGAAAAAGTTTGAAGGAGACCATAAAATAAGGAAGGCTCATGAACGTGGTGCATTCATTTAAAGAATAAATATGGGACTAGAACGTATAACCGGAACTTAGGCACCAAAAGTTAATCTTCCATGTATTTTCAACATTTTTCAAATTTCTGATTGGAATACTCTCTTCAGCTCTGAGGCTGGCATCTTAAGCAAGATGTGGAAACGATTGCCAAGTCTCCTGGGAAGAGCAATACCAATTATTAGAGAATAAAATAAGACCTTTAGGAGAAGGGTTCAAGAATTGACATTTCTTCGGAAAGAGAGAAAAGGAATTTAAAGCCCATGGAGACCTGGGACTTGGCGTAACTCTTTCAACTGGCTAATGGTACAAAAAGGAATGGCCTTAGTTTTTTAGGAAGGTTTTATTGGCATATGAACCTTTTCTCTCCACTTAATATATAAGGCGACTTATATTTATTTACGGTAAGAACTCTGTTATTTGCCTTCAGCCTTGACACTTGGTTGAAGCCATAGCTCGTCTCCAACTAGTATTATGACTTGAGTCCATTTCTTTTACCTCTTGGGTTTAATTCCTCTTATGTTTAAAAAGAAAGTTGAATTACTCTAAGGTTTCTGATAACTTCCAACTAATAATGAGTACCAGCACTTAGCTAGTGCCAGTACATATATTCATGTATATTAAGTACATGCTTACATGTAATTCCTGCAACGACCATGTGAAGTTGGGGCAGTTACTGCTGGGGCTTGGAGGGGGGATGTGGTAAGTGAAGAGCAGCTGCGGCTGGAGGGAGGGAGTCCAACTACCAAGCCCATGCTTCAAGCCCTGGACTTCACCATGTGGGTTCTCTCTCTTGTCATCCTGTTGCTGCTGTGAATTGGATTGGATAAAAATGAACATTCAGGGAAACCTCTTTTTTTTGTTTTTAGTTTTTTTAAGTAGAAAAATATAGTTAACCAGTGTTTAAATTAGGAGGAAGAAACTTTTGTTAAAATGACCCATTCAGAGGAAAACGAACACCGTTACCAGTTACTAGTAGTAGTTCTGTTGCATATTTCATGCAGCATTTAGTGACCCAAAGAGAATCTAAATCAAACTGAAGTTATTCGGAAGACTCAGCAGTTTTTAAAGTTGTACAGTGGTTTTAAAAAATTGTTAAAAATAAAAAAGCAAAATAATTATTTTTAAAGTTGCATTTATCCAGAAAGTGATTCTGCAAGACTCTGTGTTGTCAGATCCTTACCCCTCCAGTACTAATGTGTTCTGGACACTGTTGCAAGAAAAGCCCACCCGGCCAGAGGGGTAGGATTGGGAACTGTCAGGGAAGAAAAGCGTGAAGGACCCGGGTGTGTTCAGCCAGGCTAAGGAAGAGCAATCTCAAACATAAGAAATGCTGTTGTTTGGAAGAAGGATGCAATTCCCTGGGATAATGTTGGACCAGTAGAAGTTTGAGTGACAGGCCAGCGCGGCTGAGGCCAGCTGAGGGCTGCATCGGCTGACTTTTGCAGTCGGGTTTCTTGGTCTGGAGATTTTCCAGCAAAGACTGGTGACCCTGGGAAAAAGGGATGTTGTGGAGCGTGTTCTATCCTGGCTTGATTGAATGAGGTGACTTTTTCCCTTTTCACAGTGCCTGGCACATAATAGGTACTCAGTAAACCACTGTTAAATTAATGACTTTAAAAAATGGAACAGGAGAAGTATTCTTACCTAATTATTTAAAACTAAGGCAAACTCTTAAAATGATGTATTTGAGTGTGTCCAGACTATAAGGAGAGACTGAAAAGGAAGAACATTCAAGCTAATTTAGGTATAGGCTTGGCTGCTTTCTGTTTCCTCTTACATGCCACAAGTCTTTGTAAACTGTGTCAAACTCTCTGGGAAAAGGCAAATCACTTGAATAGCTGTCATATAAATTATTACCATGTAAGTTTTAAAATGCATCCATTTTTATATGCACGCATGTCTCAGCTTATTAACTTGTAAGCTTTTTGACATTAGGACTGTATATTTTCATAGTGTCCTTTCACAGCACCAAGCCAGACCTTTGTGAAATAACATGTGAGTGATTTCAAACTGGTGTGTGTGTGCATGTGCCCACCCACGTACACAGGGTGTTGCCCCCAATTTTCACTATTATTCAGAAATGAAGTCCTTTCATTTATGTATTCTGATGCCAATCTTGAAATGTAGAAGTATTTAATGAGCCAGGTGTAAATTGTGTCCGACGCAGAGGCGAGTTCTTTGAGTGTGTATGTTGCTTTTGGTAGGTGCGTGTGAGGGAACCTTGGCTTGCTCTACCTGCCATCTCATCTTTGAGGAGCATGTATTTGAGAAGTTAAACCCCATCACTGATGAGGAGAATGATATGCTTGATCTGGCCTATGGACTCACAGACAGGTAAGATTTTTGGACTCCTGCAGTTGTACTAATAATCTGGGAAGGTCGTTTTTTTTTTTTTAAATTACTTTGTGTCTATTTAAGACCAGACTCATGAATGTATAGTGTTCTCCTAGCTTAGATAACAGCCACAAATTTAAAATGCCAGGTATGTGGCATTCGCCTTTGTTTTCTTTATTCTGCAGTTTGGCCCTTATGAAACATTCCTTTTCACAAAAGTAAAAAAAAAAAAAAAAAAATTGGAATTATAAGTTCTAGATCCTAATAAATCTTCTTTGGTCTATCTTTACTCTGGGAATTAATATTTATCATAATTTAATGGGATAGGATTAAATTTAATGCTTTTTATAGTATTCTTGAAGGACAGACTTGATAATTGAACAAAATTATAGTGGAACATTTTACCTATTTGAGAGAAGAGAATTTTTAAAGAAATAATGTATAATAGTAATTATGTTAAAATGAAGTTCTTTTTCTAAGTGTACATTAAAGTAAATTAATCAGAGCTTATTGTTACTAATGAATAGGTGGAATTACTCTTAAAAGTGGTAACATTTATAGTAGCACGTGATGTCAAGTGATCTCTTCTTTGTAAGTTATCTATCTAATCTTTTGGTTGGGATAAAGGAAGGTAGCTAGTTGATTTATTGTTTTAAGGAGTAGATAATATGTATGCATGTCTCAGCTTATTAACTTATGAGCTCTTTGATACTGGGACTGTATATTTTCAGTGTCCTTATTACTTAATTAGGTTTATTACTTAATTAGAGTTGGCTTTGTTTAACTATAATTTGGTGGTTCTAATGACAGATGATTTTTTAAAAATTAAAAATAATGGTAATAACAGTTTTATTTTCACGCATGTTATGTAACTATAATTTTGTTAGGCACTTAACATAAACTACCTCGCTTTACCCTCACAAAATTTTTTAGACCAGATGTATTTCTTTACAGATGAAAAATCACTTTGTTCCTTGTGTAGTTCATTTTCCTCTTGGTGAAGGGGATACTGAAACTCCAGCAAGAGAGATTGGGAAAATAGTGTCTCTTTAGACAGCAGAGCAATGTGGGTTGTGGCTGCATTGGCCTGTCCCCTTTTCATCTTCAAGGCCACATTCTCTGTCAGCACCTCCTTTATTCCCCAGAGGCTAAGACAGAGAATACATCCAATGACTATATTAGTTTGGCTCTGAGAATTGTGTTTTTTAATAAGAAGGTTCAATTGTAGCTAACTGCTTACCTGGTTATTCAAATAAAGTTTGTAGGTGCATATACTAGATAGTACTGCAGGGGGAAAGAAGAGGAAGGGAGTGTCACGGTTAGAAGAGACCCAGATGGAGTGAGATACAGAAGGCCTATAATAAATGCAGACTCATAAAATTCCTGAGTTTTAGAATTAGATAATGGAGAGCACAGAGTAACTTTTATAGCATGTTTTTGTTTTTGTTTGCGATGAGATCTCACTCTGTCGCCTAGGAGTGCAGTAGTGTGATCATACCTCACTGTAACCTCCAACTCCTAGGTCAAGTGATCCTCCCACCTCAGCCTTCCAAGTAGCTGGGACTACAGGCATGTGCCATCATGCCTGGCTAGTGTTTTATTTTGTGTAGCGATGGGGTCTTGTTAAGTTGGCCAGGCTGGTCTCAAACTCCTGGTGTCAAGTAATCCTCCTGATGTGGCCCCCCCAAAGTGCTGGGATGGTAGGTGTGAGCCATGGTGCCCAAACATTTTATAGCATTTTATAGCTGGTATTCTTAAGTACTCAGAATTTTATTAGACATACTTTGTGGAGAAAGAGTATAATGTGTTTCACAGGTAGCATTTACAAAACACTTTGACATATTGGGAATGGAAAGAATTTTGTTCAAAGCTAGTAACCACATGTGAACTCCTATTTTTAGGGTATCATAAGGAAATAGGGAAATTCAGTTTTTAGTTCATACACTTACTTTACTTTATGGTTAAGTGCTATGTAAATGTTTTACATTTTTAACAGAAAACACTATTTTTTTTCATGTTTATTACTGAATGTACTTATCCTTGATTGTTGATGGATTGATGATACATGGACAGCCTCATAAGGTTTTTTGTTTTGCTTTGTTTTAAGTCAGGGTCTCACTCTGTCACCCAGGGTGGAATGCAGTGGGGTGATCAAGGCTCACTGCAGCCTTGACCTTCTGGACTCAAGCGCTGTTCCCACTTCAGCCTCCTGAGTAGCTGGGACTAGAGGCACACGCCACTACACTTGGCTAATACATATATATATTTTTTACAAGGTCTCGCTGTGTTGCCCAAGCTGGTCTCCAACTCCTAGCTCAAGTGATTCTCCTGCTTGGCCTCCCAAAGTGCTGGGATTACAGGCATGAGCCACCATGCCCAGCTTTCATATGTGTTTTGTTTGTTTGTTTTGAATAAACTGGTTACTAGTCTCCTTTTCTGCATTAGATCAGGGGCCTTGTTTTAGTTTTTCATTGTGTCTTCAGTGTCTGATTCACAGCAGTGGTCACAACTGTTTGTGGAATGAATAGTTGATGGAAGAGGAGATTCAGAATCTACACTGAAGGATTGCCATTGCTCCCTGCCACCCGCTTCTGTGAATAATCTGTACAGGGCCCTCAGACTCCTTATCTGTAAGATGAGGCTAGTAGTAGTACCTACCTCATGGGGTTTCTGTGTGGATAAATATGCTTAATAAATATAAGTATCTTTAATGAGTAAATATACTTGAAGAACAGTGACTGGGGGAGAAAGCATTCACTAAATGCTAAGTTGGCGTTATAACTACAGTCATATCGATTTACGTGTTGGGAATTTACTCTAATGCCTAGGCACTTAAATATTATTTCTAACCTTCAGGGTTAGATGGTGTCATCACCATTTTGTAGGTAGGAAAACGAAGTTTCATTATCACCAGTTTGCTCAAGGCTACACAGCTTGTGGGTGACAGAGCCCTGATTTGAATCCAGTTGTGTTGGGTCCCAAAGCCCCTGGTCTTTCCCTATTTCAAGCTGCTTCTCTAAATGGAAAACCAGACCTTAACAGGAAAGTAAACACAATACCCAGTATGTTTTCACTGACAGGTGTGTGGCAAGAGTGACTAGAGGATCTGTCTTCCAGGTTCACTTAAGTGCCAGGATTCTGTGGGACTAACAGTATGAAATCAAGGGGGCCTTGCTGTCTGTCGGCTTCTCTAGAGATATAAGACACTGTTTATTCCTTACCAGGTGGATCCTGGAGCCAAAGACCTTTAAGAAGGTAGAGGAAGTAGGAGAGTGAGAAAGCAGCCACAGAGCGCCGCTGCCTTATCTCCCAGAGCGAACCAGAGTGCTCTGTGCTGCCTCTCTCTGTGTTCCCACAGACTTCTTGTGTTTTGTGTCACCACACTTTTTATTGATAACTGTTTCCATCTCTGTTTCCCTTACTAAAGTAACAGCACTTTGAAGACAAGCATTATCATACTGTCTTGACATGAACACCAAGAGTAACCAGTAGTCTCTCTAGGATTCTGCAATCTTGACTGTCCAATTGGCTTGCCACCTTTTCTCTTACAGAGCTTAATGCATAATTGAGTGTTGCCAAGGCTGTTTCTCATTCTACAGATGAAGACCTCTTGGTAGAGGGGATTTCTATCTGTAATCAGTGTTTCTCATGAATAAGTATTCTCCTTTCCTCCAAAACTTCCTCAGGGTTCTCATTCCTCACCAGTAAATATGTAAGCTCCTTAACTGGTATTCGTAGCTATCTTTGGCGCTGGCCGTCTTTCCAGCCCATCATTCTCCTTGTCCTTGTCAACGCTCTGTAGCAGCTACACTAAAACACCCATCTTGCCTTAAGTGTGCTTTAAACTTCCCTGCATTGTTTCCTTGGCCTCAAACATTTTTCTCCTTTGTCTTTTACTAACTAGTAAATTCTACCCATCCTCCAACACATTCTGGACACCATCTTCCCTGGCCAGAAGTAAGTGCTTTCTCGAAACTCAGACCTCTTAGAGTCATTTGGCTTTCTCTCTCTCTGGCATTTGTCACAATCTCACATGTTAATTATCTGTGAATGTGTCTCGTGGCTTCTATCTGATTGAAAGTTCACTCATTAATGCTGGCATTAGTAGTGTATCCTCACAGTAGTCCTATGAGGAACTCTCTTATCCATCTTGAGGATTAAGTTAGGAAACTAATGTTTGGTGAGGATAAATAAGTTGCCTGTGAGCATGTTATATTAAGTGCTCGATTCCAGACCACTGGTCTGTTTGGCTCCATCCTATCTCCCTGTTGCGTCCCTGCTGCCCAGTGCATGTTCAATAAGAAGGCATTGAGTTGAGTTGCTCTTCTCTGTATACACACTGACATTTAATGCTGTATGAAACCCAGACCTGCATATCACATTTCATCAAATTGGAGACAACTTGATTGTAAGATTAACATTTTTTGTGGGCCACTAAGAGAAAGTGCTGCTACTTAAAATATAGCACATTGTTTGTTATCTTAGTACAATGTATTTTGTGTGTATTGAGTTATAACAGACTTATCTAGACATGGATTTGAATTCGATATCACTATTAAGAATGGAAAATGTAGGCCGGGCTTGGTGGCTCAGCCTATAATCCCAGCGCTTTGGGAGGCTGGCTGAGTTGAGTGGATTGCCTGAGCCCTCGGGTTCGAGACCCGCCCGGGCAACTTGGAGAGACCTCATCTTTACAATTAATCAAAAATTAGCCGGGCGTGGTAGTGTGCTCCTGTAGTTCCAGCTTCTTGGAAGTCTGAGGCGGAAGCATCGCTGGAGCCCAGCAGTAGCTGGGAGCGGCCACTGCACTCCAGTCTGAGTGACAGAGTGAGACTCCAACTCAAAAAAAAAAGAATGGAAAATGTAAATAAAATTGATAGTAATTCTGCAAAAAAAGAAGGAAATGAAACAGACATTCTTAAAATGACAAATATTTGCTAATGTCCAATTTACGCCCTGCAGTGTTTCTGTATACTTCTTAATTTTTATTTTGTAGTCCATTGGGACTTATTCTGAAAGGTAGTTAAGTTTAACACATGTGGTATTAACAGACTTCCCATAACTAAGTTGAAGAGACCCCATATGAATACTGTAACCAAATTTGTAGCTAGGATATGACCACTAGCTGACAGTGTAGCAGGGATTGTAAGATGCCATTGATGTTAAGATGCTTCTTGATTTTCAAAGATGGCAGAAATGTGCGGAAAATGTGCTCTTATAATTGATGACTCAAGTCTATGTATTCCAAAGTCTTTTATAGTCTGTATTGTTTTAATTATCTGGGAATTGATTAATCATTTTCTTGGTTTTGCTAATAATAACCTCAGTTCTTTTCTCAACCATTGTGCCTTTTGATTATTTCATCGCTTGTCAGCTATTTTACCAAAAAGTAGTCCAGTGAAACAATGAGTAGATTATAGGAACTGAAGGCTGGAATGAAGCCTCAGCACATAGGTTTACTGTTTTCAGATTTGCCTTCTGTTCTCCCCAGTTGATAGGGCTGGCTATATCTGTTTTGACTTAACGGAAATGTAAGAGGTTAAAAAATTCCCTGACTGCTTTGGGTAAGGAGATGTAAAAATATCTTAAATAGTGGATTGCCTTGTGAATAATAAGTGCCTAATACTAAATGATTCCTCCCCTGTTTTTTATACAGATCACGGTTGGGCTGCCAAATCTGTTTGACAAAATCTATGGACAATATGACTGTTCGAGTGCCTGAAACAGTGGCAGATGCCAGACAATCCCTTGATATGGGCAAGACCTCCTAAGCTACCACAAATAGGAATATTTTCATGAAATTTTACCTATTTTTATAATTATTTCTTGATATAATTAAATGAGAACACGGATGAATGGACTTATTATTATGACTAGCTTTACTATTTTAATTCACCTTGTATAACCACTGAATTTCATAGTTCTGAAAGTATGCCATTTTTATTTTGGTTAAATTATAAAAATGCCAATCAAATATTAGAAGTTAGTTAATATGATAAAACCTTACATAGTTTACCTTATGTTTGGCGACATTAGCAAAATGTTTTCACATAATTTTTTGTCTATATACCTGAAAGGCAGGTTGAAAAAAAAAAAAAAGTGGTATTATCCCTGTTTGATGTGAGTGAAACCAGAGATCTAAATTGTCATGTTTAGGGCCATACAACTAATTAGAACACCTATACTTAGACCCGCATCTTGTTAATATAAGTTTTATGTTCAGACTGAACTTGGAGAAATTATGACTATCTTATTTATAGCAGTAATTAAATCTGAATATGTGTGGGCAAAAATAGTTACTTGTTCAGTGAACTGCTTAGCTTCAAAAAGAGTTATTAATTTTATAAATAAATATTTCAAAATTTTGGGTGATTCAATGAGAGGTGTAAGTCTGAACACAGGCATTATAACTCTGCCAAAGACATTTGATCTCCGTTTTGACAAAACAAAAGAGTAAACTAAAACTAGATGCCTTTATTCTTTTGTATTCCAAGCAGAATGGCTAATTTTGTATCTGTTAAAGATAATGCTGATTTACAGATCTCTGCCTATACCAGAATGGAAACCTTATGAATTAGGTTTCTCCACCCTGAGCAGTCGTAGGAGGGAGGGAATGAGCCAGCTGATGTGCGGCCCAGGCCCAGGGCCTCTATTCTTTCACCTAGGGATAGAGCTACTGGATGACCAGCTTGTAGGCAGAGCACGTCGCATGTCAGTCACTGAAAGGAGGGAATGGTCTGAGCACCACAGGTGACCAATTATGTGTGGAAGACATTGGTGTCCTTATCTTTACTATAAATAAATTCATAAAAGCTAACAAATGGGTACACCGTATGGTCTTTGGAAATACCATAAAGCATCAATCAACTTGGACTAAAGCAGAAACAAATTAGTGGGAAAAAAAAGTGAATTATAAGACAATTGAGTTAGCCTCATGTCCACCATTGCAGTTTGACCATTTGTATAAATACTTGTCAAGTACAATGCTTGATGTTCAACATTGTGTTATGCCCACTGGGGAAACAGAGATGAGCAAAACAAGGAATGTTCTCAGGGAACTCACCCTTTACTAGAAAAAGATAAAACATGTATCCATAAATAACATTTTTGAACTAAACTGACCAGTTCTGCAGAACAGGATTTTGAACTAATTAGTATGTAAAAAGTGATTAGGAAGAACTTGAGGCATCTAGTTTTCATCTGTTAATAACCATTGAATGCCTTCTGTATGGAGAGTGCTTGTCTTTGTTTTCTGTTTTTATAACAGAATGTCACAGACTGGGTACTTTAAAAAGAAAGGAGAGTTGTTTGGGTCTTGGTTCTGGAGGCTGGGAAGTCCAAGAGCACGGTGCTTGCCTCTGGTTGGCATCTGGGGGGTGGGCCTTGTTGCTGCATCATGGCATGATGGATGGGCAAAAGAGTGCACATGTGAGTGAGTGAGCAAATGGGGGCTGAACTCACCAGTGGCCTGCTCCTGAGGTCACTAACCCTCTTCCGAGACAGTGGCATTAATCCATTCATGAGAACAGAGCCCTCATGACCAGATCACTCTTAAGGCCCCACCTTTCAATACCGTTACATTGGCAATTAAATTTGAACATGAATTTTGGAGGGGACATTCAATTCATAGCAGTGCTATACTTCTAAAGCATTTCAAAGCCAATTTATTTTCTTAACTAGCTTCAGTATTCTTGTGTGGATTGCCTAAACTCTCCTTTCCAAAGATACTTAAATGATGATATTCAATCAAAACACTGAAATCCAGAGTCTACATCGTTTTAGATTTCAAATTAGAAAAGTTCAGATTATTAAGTCTTATTAAATGGAAGCTATAATCTATGATTGGTTTGTATAAAGGTTATTTTTCCATTTTGAAAAAATTCTTTCATAGTTGATGTCTGTGTTCTGGTAAATGTATTGGTTTATCTATTGCTGCAAAACAAATTGCCCCCAAACTTAATGGTTTAAAATAACAATAACCTTTTATTATTTCAGACAGTTTCTATGGGTCAGGAATTCAGAGAGTACAGAACAGGGATGGCTTATCTCTGCTCCACAGTGTCTGGGGTCTGAGCTAGAAGCCTCAAAGGCCAGATGCTGGAATCACCTGTAGGCTCGTCCCTCATATGACTGGCAGCTATTGGAGGGTATATTGACTAGAATACCCACATGGGGTCTCTCTTTGTGGCCAGGACTTCCTCACTACTTGGTGGCTGGGTTCTAAGTGCCCTGAAAGAGGGCATGCATGCCAGGCAGAAGCTGTATCCCTTTTGTGACCTAGTTGTGGAAATTATTCCATTATTTGCAGGGAAGGGGATCAGAATTTGCAGATATCCCAGTAACCATTAACTTGCCCTTTATTTCTTGTGAATATTGGCCTTTTAACTAACAGTGTTCTAAGCTTCTTAAGAGGAGCTCATTTTTCCTCTTATTAAAGATTCCTGTGCCTTCGTTATCATGATGCCTCAATTGTTATATTTTGTAACTTCCAACATTTCGTTCTTGACTGTTGATTTAAGTGAAAGGGAAAAATGATGGGCTCCTTTTCAGTGCTATGTAATTTTAGTTTACCTTTCATAGTCATTTTGCCATCAAGAAATGCATCTTCCTTTGGTACAGTACTCTATATAATTGTTGGTTATGTGTTAATATTGTGTTTGTTTTTCACAGATAAAACCAACCTGTAATTACTTAAGTAATTCATAACCACTGAATTAGTTCTTAAGTGAAACATTCTAAGGATTTCTAAAATCTGCTTTTCACTGAAAATATTAATTTTTCTGTCTCAAAGGATGGCTTTGCTATTTTCTTAATCGCTATTAAATATCATATGATCCATGTGGTCTCTATAATGGTCATTCAGCTGTTATTAGAACATATTTCACTTGAGAAGTTTTCTTTTTTTAAAATTTTTATTATAAAGATGTAGAGTACAGTTCAGGATTAGGTATATAAACATTGATCATGCAATTACCCTTGTTGATGAGGTATACCCCTCCCTCCCCTAGCAGTTTGAAAAGTTGTTTTCTAAGGGAGACTTACTAGACTATGTTTTCCTATCTTTTCTTTTTCTTCTTTTTTACAACTCTTTTAATTGCTTTTCCTTCCTTAAACTAGCTGAAATTTTGTGGTAAACCACATTTTGGATTCAAAATTGTTAGATGGATTTCTTATTTATAGGGTAACTTATTCTGTAAATTTTTTAAAAGATAGAAATAACATACTGTATTTTACATTACTAAAAATAGTATACAAAACTTCATAAAGTATAAACATAGTAAGACATTCAAATAAACTTTGTTCTTTTCTTAGTAAAATACTGAAGAATAGAAATATGATCTTAGTTAAGCAATGACGGGATTCCTTTAATGTGTCAGTACATCACATGATACCAAGTTATTTTTATCAGATTTTTTCTGTTTATAAGTTTCTAGAAACTGAAAAATTAGAAAACCAGCTGGCAGGAGGAAGGCATGATCACTAGCAAGCACAAATAAATGTGGCTCTCACAGAACAGGAATGGGGGGTTAGAAGATAATTTAAACTTTCCAGAAGTAACTTCTAAGAGTTGATGGGAAAGATCCTCACTGTGAGAGGTGTCACTCCCGTAGTAACTAATAGTAATAAACTATTGACCAGATGTTTCAGTCCTTTTTTGATTCCCTTTTGCCTATTGTCTCTAAGGTATTACTTGTCATTTGATTTTTAGACTTGAATTGATAATACTACGAAACTGAGCAGAGCGTTTTGCCTTTCTGGTTCTCCTTGTGTTTACTGGCCATTTCTGAAATCATCAGCACTCGGCTTGGTTTCCCTTAGTTGTCTTTATCTCTCTCTTATCTGTCTGTCCTTCTGTTCTGCCTCCAACTGCTCTGTAGAGCAGTGGTCTCCAACCTTTTTGGCATTGGGGACTGGTTTTGTGGAAGACAATTTTTCCACAGATGGTGGCGGGAGAGTCATCAGGCATTAGATTCTCCTAAGGGACAAGCAACCTAGATCCCTCGCATGCGCAGTTTACAATAGGGTCTGCGCTCCTATGAGAATCTAATGCCGCAGCTGATGTGACGGCAGGCAGAGCACCACTGGCCTCCTGCTGTGCGGCCCAGGTGGGGACCCTGCTGTAGACCATTTACTACATATAGCAGTTAGCACTGATAACTTCAGCATTTTCCCCTGATAAAATATCACTTACTCTTCAAGAATGGGACTGGATTATTTTTTTGTTTTTATTTTTTTGAGTTGGAATCTCACTCCTTCGCCCAGGCTGGAGTACGTGGCATGCTCACGACCACCGCAGTCTAGACCTGCTGAGCTCAGGCAATCCTTCCACCTCAGCTTTCCAAGGTTTATTTTTTGATTGATTGTAGAGACGAGGTCTCACCAAGTTGCCCAGGCTGGTCTCGAGCCCCTGACCTCAGGCAATCCTCTCGCCCGTCCTACTGGATCGTTTTTAATTTTGTGACTGCAATGTCTGCCACAGCTTTTAGCCCAAAGTAGGTATATAATTAGTGTTTGAATGAATTAAAATATGATATTACAAGGAATATGCTTCTGTCTTTGGCTCTGAGGCAGTCACCTGTTTATGGATGGGACTACATGAGCTCGATACAGGCCAATATACTAAGCCTGCATCCGAATTCTAACAACACAAGTCAGGACATGTAGAAGTGTTTCCTTGAGAGATAATTTCCACTGTATTGAAAAGGACCGTTCAATTTATCAGCTTTTTTTTTTAAACGTACCTTGGATGAAACAGCTTTTGAATGAGCTGAATGCAGGCCCCTTTGCTAAATTTTTATTTTTTTGAGTTGGGGTCTCACCCTGTCTCCCAGGCTGGAGTGCAGTGGCTCAATCAAAGCCACCACAGCCTTGACCTCCTAGGTGTCTCAAAGTGCTGAGATTACAGGCGGGAGTCACCAAGTGGCCCCTTCTTTTTTTTTTTTTCTTTTGAGTTGGAGTTTCACTCTGTCACCCAGGCTGGAGTGCAGTGGCATACTCACGACCACCACAGCCTGGACCTGCTGGGCTCAGGTGATCCTTCTGCCCCAGCCTTCCAAGTAGCTCCCACAGGTGCACACCACCACGTCTGCCCAATGTTTTGATTTATTGTGGTGATGAGGTCTTGCCAAGTTGCCTAGGCTAGTCTCGAACCCCTGGGCTAAGGCAGTCCTCTTGCCTCTGCCTCCCAAAGTGTTGGGATTACAGGCATGAGCCACCGTGCTTGGCACCTTTCTTTTTTAAGTAGAGTTTTATTTCTTATCTGAACTCCAAAGATTGAATGATTTTCAGAGAGAGAATAGTGTAAACTTTGCTGTGTATTAGGGGAAAGCATTATATTTAATCATTTGAAGACTGAGGTATTGTTTTAAAATGATCTAAAACTTGGAAATGAAGAACTGTATGTCTCTTCAAAGTTATGCATAGAGGAATTTTTAATAGGGCCACCTAGGGATCATCTGATATAGGACAGGGGATTGGTAAACTGGATCCAATGCAGCCTACCGCCTGTTTTTGTTGTTGTTGTTAAATTAAGTTTTATTGGGAACATTTAATGCTCATTCATTACTTACTGCCAGTAGTTGCTTTCATACTACAGCCGCAAAGTTGAGTCGCTTTGACAGAGACCAAATGGCCTGTAAAGCTTAAAATATTTGCTGTCTGCCCCTGTGCAGAAAAGATTTGCTGATCCCTGATCTAGGGGAAAGTAACTTTGATTTACTGTGTACTACTGATAAGTACTCGAAGCCTCTAAAATTAGATGTTAACTTAGAATTGGTAAGTTGTAAAAGATTTCTGTTTGTAGAAAAGGTAACTCCAAGAATTAGGATTTTCTTGCCTTGTAGGGCATTATCCAGTTTTGTACCTACCTTTGCAGTCACTATGGCATCTTTTTCCCACTGACTGTGTGTATCAGTTTCCCATGTCATTCTTTGGATCAGCTTTGTCATTCTATAGGTCCCCTTATTAATTAGTTAAGTCGATCTTAGGCACATGCTTACTGTGTATTTGTTTGGAGTGTATACTTTAACCACATCAAGATCGGGCTATCTCCCTCAAAAGATGGAGAGGCTGAAGCTGCATAAGAGCTCCAAGACTGTGCATGATTACTGTTCAAAAGGAACTTGCCTTTTGGTTGCCTTATTAATGAGTTAAGTCAATCTTAGACACACGCTCCCTGTATATTTGTATGAGAGTCTTTATCTTATGGAGGATTATACAATCTCTCTTTGAGGCCTGGCAGTGCCTCTTGAGTGATTCACCATGAAGTAGTCATTTAACCCTGATGGGTCTCAGGCTTCTTCTCTGCCAAGTAGAGATAATTATACCCAGTATCAGCCAAATTATTCTCTCAACCCATATAATAATGTCTACTGGACATTGACATAGTTTTGAAATTAGGTTGAGATGTTATGTGTATGGATCACTTTTTAAAAAAATTTGTGAAGACTTTCATATGGATAGAAAATTGAATTCAATAAGAGGCCTCAATGTTCTAAAATTTTATGCAACTACTAACAGTGTCAAGTACATACAAAAAGAAAGTCATCGAAATAAAATTCCTGGACTCATCTGAAGATTTTAACAAGTACAGTAAACAGATTAATAGAATATATAGAGATGAATCAATAAGAAAGAATATATAGAGATAGCCTAATACACAATCAACAAACATGTCCTATAGAATACTAAACTGAACAACTGCAAACACTTTTGTTATCTACAAAGCACTACAGATTATTAGATATTGCCTTTGTCAAAATCAAAATCTAAGGTTATAGGTAAAAGCCTGTTAAGTGTGATTGCAAATGGAGACTTGATCTTCAAATTCTGCATTCAGAACAGTTATTTCTTTTTTTTTTTTTTTTTTTGAGTTGGAGTCCCACTCGATCGCCCAGACTGGAGTGCAGTGGCCACTCCCGGCCACCGCAGCCTCGACCTGCTGGGCTCCGGCGATCCTTCCGCCTCAGCCTTCCGAGTAGCCGGAATTACA
>CAUYQG010123433.1:0-30360 GCA_963574415.1 Tarsius wallacei | reverse complement strand
TTTTATTTTATTTTATTTTTTGAGTTGGCGTCTCACTCCATTGCCCAGACTGGAGTGCAGTGGCCGCTTCCGGCCACCACAGCCTCGACCTGCTGGGCTCCGGCGATCCTTCCGCCTCAGCCTTCCGAGTAGCCGGAACTACAGGCGCGTGCTACCATGCCCGGCTAATTTTTTTTTATTTATTGTAGAGATGAGGTTTCGCCTGCCCAGGCGGGTCTCGAACCCGCGGGCTCAGGCAATCCACTCACCTCAGCCTCCCAAGGCACAGGATTACAGGCTGAGCCACCGAGCCCGACTTAAATTAGTAATTTAACAAGCATTTTCTCACCATCTACTAATGGATCAGGCAATGGGCTAAACATCACTAATAAAAAAATAAAAAGATCTGGTCCCTATCCTCACGAAGCAAATAGTTAAACAGTGGGGCAAAAGAAAACGGGAGGGTGAAAACAATGTACAATGTTCCAGATATATACACAAAATATGACAATATAATGTGGTAAACAATAAAATTACAGAAAGGATGTTTTGAAGAGGAGAAGGGGTCACTTCTAATTCTGCCAAGAATATGTAATGCTTAAGGTGAGAATTTAAAGAGAAGAGAAATTTACCAAGCAGAGAAGGTGGTACAGGGAAGGAATAGCTAGAATGAACAATTAGTCCAAAAGTAGAGAGGCAGAAGAAAACATGATACATTTGGTAAGTGGAAAGAAATCAAGTACTTAGCAGAGCAAAGAATATAATAGGGAAAGCAACTCATACTACACTTAAAAAAGTAAGTGGGATGATGATCCTTGTATGCAAAAGTAGGAACTGGGGATTTAAACAGGAAATGATGTAATACTGGCATCTCAGAAACATCAATAATAAAAAGGCAAAGAGCTTATAGGGCAGAGAAATTCTAGGAAGAGAAACCAGTTTACAAGGTATTAAAACAGTTCAGGTAAGAGAGAATATGGATCTGATATAAGGCAGAATTAATGACCTGGAAACTAATTAGAAATCAGAACAGATATAATACCATTATGGAAGACAGGCAACACAAAAAGAACTACTTAGGAAGGGTATTGAGAGAGGAGAACAGTGAGTTTAGCTCTGGCCTACTCCGAGGTACCTGAAAGGTACATAGGAAAAGAGAAAAAGATTCAGGTCTAGACCTCACAGGAGCAAGCTGGAGATGCACCTTCAGAAAATGAGTAGAGAGCCAGGTTCAGAACTTTGGGAAACTCTCAATAATTAGTAATTAAATGCAGCTGTTCTTCCAACTTGTAGATTGTTCTCTGTAAACTTACGTGCTTTGATTTTAAAAAAAAAAAAAAGCTCATTCTATTAAGACTATTTACAGAGAAATAAAAATAGCAAGCTCATTTTACCATTTTATACCTTTTTATAAAATAATTATTTAGTTTAACTTTACCCCTTTTTATTTTCTAGGGGAAAAGACTCTGCAAAGAGGACTAAAAGATGAATACAATTCAAAAAGGCAGGAAGAAATAATGGCATCATGAAAGATTTATAAAAGCTTGAAGTTCCAAAGAAGAGGGAGTAGTCAGCATTAAGTACAGCAAAAAAGAAAAATAAGATATGGACTGAGAATTATTCATTGTATTTGGCAGCTGCAAAGCTGTTCATTAGCATTTCTGCTAAAAGGTTTTTTTCAAGAAAGACTTAAAAATTAAATTAGTTAATTTTTGTTCAAATAATTTAGTTCAACTAATTAGAGTTGATTAGCTCTAAGTTAATATAAATAGTATTTTCCCCCGTGATCTTATCAGAGCAAAAGATAAAAGGTAGCAGCCACTAACAGAAACTAAGAGCAATCATCAATGAACAAAATCAGCCCAGAGAAACCATGAATCCTTTGAATATTCTTGAAGTCCTAATGCACCTCTAATACCACAGACAAATAATACAATGAGAACAGGGTTACAGCAACTCCTTATTGTTACTTTCCCCCATAAAAGATGCTTTAATTTTAAAGACTTTTCGCCCTTGTTAGCTAAGTAACCTGTCAAACAACTCTACTGCGATGAAAATTTAAGAGAAAGGTGCCATAACAGCTAACAGGTACTGACATAGTTTTCTTCCTTTTTTCTCTTTCCCTTTCTATCACATACTCTCTTACATTTAAGAGTAAATATATATATATTTTTAAAAGTATATGAGCTTTTTTTTTAAATCAATATTTTTGATTTTAATATTGTGGGGTACAGTTAAGGGTTAGGTATACAAATATGCTTCGTTCAGGCACCCTTGTTGATACGGGGTGTCTCCCCGTCCCCAGACACATATTGACTACCGTTAATCCCACCTTCCTTCCCCTCCCTTCCCCCGTCACAGTTTCCCACCACTGTCAATCCTTTCCTTATAGTATTACGATAGATGTTCAAGGTCCACTATATGAGTGAGAACATGTGATACAATGGTTGCTACCTCCTCTGGTAAAAACACGTAGGCTATAGCACACAAAAAGTTAAAAGAATGCCCTAAGAATGGACAGATAATTTATTCCTGGTATTTTTCAGAGAAGTTCTGGTTAACCCAAAACAACTTTTTCAAATGTAAGCAAGTAAGGTTTTTCTTTTTTAACCTTCTGTGTCATGAGCATGAGCTATATAAATGATAGAAATAACTCACAATTAAACATTATTTCCTAGAGTAATTTTATTCTCAATGGACAAATTAGATGATGCTGACTATACTGGTTATTCTCCATTGCCCCAACTCCCTCCAGGCTTGAAGACCCATCCTCTGTTCTTTTTTGCCTTAAAATCTACAGACTCCATTACCTGGGTTCCGTTGCCCTATGCTTTTAAGGTTGGTTTCAGCACAGGAAATCAGAAGGTAGAGGAATGAAATATTAATTCTCTCCACACCTTTCTTTGGTTCTGGCAGTGTTCTATGTGCGTCTTCTATGATGCCAAGCTTTTTCTGAGATACGGTAAAAAAGATGTTCTCTCCTTGCCCCTTCAGTATAGGGGCAATGGCTTCTCACTGTTAAACAATGGGGGCTTTAGCACACTTTATTGCTGCCCTCTACTGATGTTCACAGCATATTAACCGTCCTTTCATTAAATTTTTTTCATTTAATGAATGCATAAACAAAATGTGGTATAAATGTGCAATGGACTATTATTCCGCCTTAAAAAGGTAGGAAAATCTGAGACAGACTACAACATGAATGAACCTTGAAGACAGTATACTACATAAAATAAGCTAGTCACATAAGGACAAATATTATATGATTCCATTTATATGAGGCACCTACAATAGTCAAATTCATTGAGACAAAGAGTAGAATCGTGGTTATGAGGTCTGGGGCAGGGTGGGGAAGGGGTGGTGGTGAAATGAGGAGTCACTGTTTAATGGGTACAGATTTTTAGTTTATGATGATGAAAAAGTTCTAGAGATGAATGACAGTGATGGATGTTGCAGAACTATGTGAAGGTGCTTAATGCCACTGAAGTAAACACTTACAAGTAGTTAAAATAGTAAATTCATTTTAACCATTATATGTCCTGGGGAACCAACCCCAAAACACCCAGAATTATTTTTGGAGGGTGGGCCCCTTGTAGTACAGGCTTCCCTTGCTAGGTAAATGTTCTAGGAACCCATCAGCATCAGTGTACTAGCTAGCATTGTGAGAGGCTGTCTGGCTACAGTTAATTTTTTTTTGAGATTCTTTCATTGCGTTTGTACATTCGTGATAGGTGACCTACAAGCTGTCCATACCATGATGATTGTTCAGCAGTTTTTGACCTCAAACAGCAATGACCTATTCACTCGATCTCACCCCAATCAACCTTTTTATTGTTTCCCCATATTAAAAAAAGTCCTTAAAGGGAAACATTTTGATGATGTAGAAGTGAAACAAAAAATGGCAGAAGCAGAAAAAGGCATCAAAATTGATGAGTTCAAAACTGTTTTGAGCAGTGGGAAAAGGTTTGTTGCACCAGACAGTACTCTGAAGGTGACTTGAGTTTAAACATGTTAAGAATATGAATGCTTTATAAGTAAATTTCCTTTTTGGGGGGTCCCTCCTCATATATTTTACCACACATGAAAACAACTTTCATTTAAATATTTTGAATGAATTCTTTGTTTTCCTATTAAGATCCTTAACGATACACTGATTTATCATATTTTTCTAATTCCAAAAACTAAAAAGACAATCACTGTCAATCTGTGTAGCAATTTAGAGTTTGCTACCTGCTTCCACATATGTTATTCCATTTGATATTCAAGCAAAAAATCAGTCTGGAGAGGAGACCAGATAAAAGTGCCATAAAAATCTAAGTTTACTAACTACACCTTCACAAGCAATATATAAGTTTACTCAACACCATGCACACAAACACACTATCCATAAAACAATTTTTTAAAAACTAACGATAAAAAAATACCTACCAAACTTTTATCGACATTGGAGCTAGTTCTGTTATCATTAGGATTTGCTGAAGATAAGTATCTGAGGGAAAGAAAAGTTTAAAAAAGAAAAAATTCTTAAATATTTCACAACAACCAACAATAAGTAATATACGCTATTTTAGGTTCAATATTATAGTAGCTCTGTTTCCTAAGAATTAAGTATAGGTTCACCATTATTTTATAAACATAGTTCAGAAATGATATATATGTTAAATAAAACCCCCAGTTAGGTCTGAAGTAGCAGCCTGTAATCATATAACTTAATATTCTTGCCACAAAACATAAGAATATTCACACCAAGTAGGATAAATAAAAGTCATAAATAGACTCAAGATAGCTCGGGTCAGGTTTTCTGGCCATGAGAGTAGGTTATGACAGGTTTTGCCACCAAACAACTAAAAACTACTCAGTTTTCAGGTTGGGTGGAGTGGCTCATGTCTGTAATCCCAGTACTTCAGAAAGCTGAGGCAGAAGAATTGCCAGAGCCTAGAAGTTCGAGACCACTCTGGGCAACATAGCGATACCATGTCTCTATGAAAAAAATAATTTTTTTTAAAAGTTTTGTTCTCAGAGCTTTCTGGATTTAAGAACTGAGGATAAAAAAACCCTGCTGACTTCTATAGACACATGCACATCCACCTCCTCTGCACCCAACTATCCTCCTGCAAAGCATGACATTGTCTTTTTTGGGTAAAAAAAAGTTTTTGCCTAAATGACTGAAATAACAGAACGAAAGTTTGGGTGCTAATCTTTTGGGACTCCAAGCCTTGAAGAGTTCTTTAATTCAATGTAAAGTTAGAATTATATTTAAGTATAAGCTATTGGTGAAATTTAGAGGTCTTCTTTAGATGTCTCATGAGATTGTAAAACAGGTCTCAATAGATAATATATGTAAAAAAATGTTCTAAGCTACCAAATGTATGTATTCTATATGTAATACAATTTCATTCCATTTACTATTAAGCATTCCAGAAATTCAATGTGAGATTCTGCTTATATAATGTAAATAAAAGCATACAGCAATGCCAGTGAAATCTAAATTAGGTCAGACTATTTGATCTTTAAGATCAAATTTAACATGCTATGTAACTGAAATTGATGTTTTACACTTCTGTAAAATTAGTAATACAGAGTTATCTGAATGCAGCAAGGAAAATGTAAGGACACCACTTACACACATCCATTAATTCTTCTACTTTGTCTTTTTTCTATTAAGGTCTTTTTGCATATTATGCTGTTTCTACATAAAATCTGATAATTTAGGTAACTTTTTTTGAAAGATGAGCTAGTATATTAGCAATGAAGCTAAAAGATTAAGGCTATTTTTAAAATCATGTTTAATTCAGCTACACTTAAGCAATAATGATCTCTGCCCTTGGAAACTAAAAGTATCTGAATTTCAGAGATAAAGATTGCAAAAGTTTTCCATTTTGCTGGGTATGGCAGCTCACATCTGCAATCCCAGCACTTTGGGAGGTTGAGGCAGGAGGACATCTTGAGCCCACGAGTTCAAGACCAGCCTGGAAAACATAGCAAGACCTTGTCTCTACACACACACACACACAAAAAAAAAAATTGGCTGGGCATGGTGGCGCATCCTGTAGTCTCAGCTGCTTGGTAAGCTGAGGAGGAAGGATCACCAGAGCCTAGGGGGTCAAGGCTGTGGTGAGCTTTGATTGTGCCACTGTACTCCAGCCTGGGCAGAGTCATACCTAGACTCAAAAAACTCCTAAAAAACTGAAGTTTTCTATTTCATATCAGTATGCTCAAAATTATACATGTATGTTACAATAAGGTTAGTTAATATTTTACTGTCACTTTCTTTATTAAGAACAACCACACCTTTACTTCATAGAAAGCAATTACTTAAACAATATTGCATGTATTATTAGTCAATAAGGCTGTGACAGTTAAGAACATAGTATAATTTCAACTTTTAAGAAACTTAAACATTAGTTTGGGACATGAAGCATGAATACAAGGAAAAAACCAGAGAACATAATTAAGTGCATGACAACATAGGACAGACAGTATAACTAATGTTTATTTAACTCAAGACTACCTTTGTGCAGAGAAACCTATATAAAGCCATTAATTGCTGGACTCTACTACAGAAAATCCCAAAACACTGAGGGTTGTTTATATCAACATATTGAGCATTTCAGAAGTCAAGCTAAAGAGTAGTTGAAAAAATACCAAAAAAATGAAAGAATGCTTCAGTAAAAACCATCCAGAAGCTCTTCTATGTATGTTAATATAAAATAGGCACAAAATTAAACTTATAAAGTGTTAGAGGGACAAAAAGATTTAAATATTTGGGCTTTTCCAAGAGTCACAACTCAAGTGCTACCTCACTGGTGATGCAACAAAAAGTATTTATTACTGTTTTACAACAGATTATTGGAGAATTTTCAAAAAGCAGGACTAAACTGTCTGTTTTCTAAAAATGACTTGAATTGCTCTTATTAAAAAAATACTTATACTAAAATAACAAGACCCTTCACTTTAAAATAAGATTAGCTGTACTAACTTCAAATTTAATAATTACTTCAAGTAAATCAGTTATCTGATATCGCTCCAATACAGTATAATTGAAAGGACATATTTTTGAGGTAATTAAAAATAATAGTAAGTAGATTTAACACACCCAGTAAGTGCTGCTATATGAGTCACTGTATTATACTGATATGGCACTTTGGACTTCTACTACGTAGTACCTAGCAACCTATACTGTACAATTTATCCATTTCCTCACTAGGATGTGAGCATCTCAAGAGAAGGTACTATATCTCATTCATCCTTCTCCATGCACATTGGTGCTTAGTATATACATGACAAAGAGTAAGTAATCAAATATATTCACCGAATGAATGCTCAGCACACTAAATTAATGTTACATGTTTAACTTATATCTAAAGTACATCAGACTAGAGCTAACATTAGCTCATATTAATGATAATGATAGCTAACAATGAGTGTTTATTCCATGTAAAGCACTGTTATAAGAGCTTTACTGGGTTTGATTTACTTAACCTTTACAAGTCTCTGAGACAAGTATTATCATCATCATGCATATTTTTTAGAAAATAGAGGCACAAAAGGTTAAAGTTATTTGTCCAAAGTCACACTGTAGGTAATATTATATGTTACAACACAGTAAATTAAGTGGATTTTGAAAGGAATCAATTTTTCAAGAGCTAAAAATTATAGGCCTTTGATAACATCAAGATAGTGATGTTATCAAATGCTAGAAAAGTCCATATACTGTTCTAAAATGTATTAATAAACCACAACTCTTTAAACAAAAATATTGAGCTGCTGGGGGGAGCACAGAGCCAGGCAGGCCAGCAGGCAGGTAGGGTCGCTGGTAGGGTCGCAAGTGGAGCGGCCCAGCAGCCCGCAGCAGTGTTCGGCAGGCTCCCAGCCACACAGTCTGTGCTCCTGAAAACTTGGGGGTGCACTGGCGCCACTGCACCGGCCGCCAGAACCACGCAGATGGTCACATCCTGGACACATTCTACTCTAACAGGGCCTGTCTGAGCGGCCCAGCAGCCCGCAGCAGTGTTCGGCAGGCTCCCGGCCACACAGTCTGCGCTCCTAAAAACTTGGGGGTGCACTGGCGCCACTGCACCGGCCGCCAGAACCACGCAGATGGTCACATCCTGGACACATTCTACTCTAACAGGGCCTGTCTGTGCTGCCATGTCCATACCAGCACCATCCTGCTCTGCATCTGGTACCTAATCATCAATGCCGTGGTGCCGCAGATTTTATTGAGCACCCTGGCTGATCCGGATCAGTATCACTTTTCAAATTCTGAACTGGGAGCTGATTTTGAGTTTATGGGCAATGCCAACATGTGCATTGTTATTTCCCTTCTCATGATCCTGATATATGCAATGACTACTTATGAGGCAAACAAGCAACATGCAGCCTGAATCGGAAAACCCATTCTTCTGTTACCAGATCTTCAATTTTTCCCTGAACACCTTGGTCGCAATCACTGTGCTTGTTTATCCAAAATCCATTCAGGAATACATACGACAGCTGCCTCCTAATTTTCCCTACAGAGATAACATTATGTGGTGAATCCTACCTGTTTGGTCCTTATTATTCTTCTGTTTATTAGTACTATCTTGACGTTTAAGGGTTACTTGATAAGCTGTGTTTGGAACTGCTATCGATACATCAATGGTAGGAATTCCTCCGATGTCCTGGTTTATGTTACCAGCAATAACACTACAGTGCTGTTACTCGAATGACGATGCCACTGTGAATGGCGCTGCCAAGGAGCCACTGGCCCCCTACGTATCAGACTAAGCCTGGAAGGCGGAGCTCAGAGCATCAGCTTGGCTTTCCAGATGTCTGAGCAATTGTTCTGTTCTTCCACTTTTGAGATGAGTTCTCTGAGCTGATTTGTTACTGAAATGCTACTTTTTAAAATATAGGTGTTAGGTTAAAACCCTCTGTAGTTTTAAACCTATGCTTTAGCTAGAACACTGTGATAGGTTAGCAGTAGAATTCTTTCTGAGGGGTGGGGTGTAAGCAGCTCCGGCACAGAAACTTCTCCAGGATTTCGATGGACCTCGAATCAGAGAAGTCTGCTTTTGTATTTGAGGGGCCCTGGCCTTGGGCAATTAGTCACATTTTATCTCTCTATTCCCTGTCTCTTTTGAAAGTGTAAAATCAAAATCAAAATTAGATAATGCTTTTTTCTTTAACCATGCCAGTATAGAGAACAGACCTTTATGAAAATAGTAATGTCTGTTGTATAATTAACTCTAATTAGGTAAATAGGAGTCCTTATATATGTGTGGATGACAGAAATTTCCATAACCTTATTTCTTAAATTCAATGACAGTTTTGAATTTACTGGTCAATGCTTTTCTCCCCGCACTGAATTAGGACCATCAGATACACCCAGCAGTGACGGCAGCACCATCTAGGGACTGTTCTGGTACATCCTGCATCTGGGGCTGTGGGGTGGCGCTCGAGGGTGGCACAGATGGTTCAGCACTGCGTGGGACCTGGTTCTCCTTTTCTCCTGTCCCCACCCAGGGTCCCCTTTCACTAAGTGTTCTGCCCGAGCCTGATTCAAGGAGGACATCTAACTTTATCAAGTGAAATGAGATACATTTTCGCCTAATAGTATGACAAAAGGTTTTCTCCTTTTCCCCCTGCAATGTACATGCTATGCTTTGAATCTCCAAGTATACCTGGTCACCTTTTCATATGTAAAACAGTTTTCAGAAAAATTAGAAAATAAGTATATACATACATAAAAGTATTAACTGAAATATCAGTATTAACAGCATCTTTTGACCTATTAATTGTTGTAACTCGAGAATATACAGCATACAGTTTAACAAAAAAATTTTGAAATATAATATCCTGAACATAAATGATTCTAAAAAATTAAATATGAAATACTGGAAATACTGTGCATCACTGAAAAATGCCATAATATAATAAAACATATCTTTATATACCATTAAATCTACTTGAAAATGATTTTATGTCCCTAAAACCAAAACAAAAAAACCAAAAAAATTAGCATTTACTCCTAAAATCACTGTTTAGCATACTTACCTACGATTGCTATAATATGTAAATCCTACAAAAGGCAGTTGATTGCCAACAAAAGCTTTAGGAATAGGGAATGTTTCTTCATCTCCTTTATCTTCTTCCAAGTCATCAAAATTACTAGTATCAATGTCACTACTTAAATCAGGTACAACTGGTGCCACAGCTAAAACAGAAACAAAATTAGTTGTTCACTTCAAATTCACTATACAAACAAAGTGAAGCAAGGATTCCACACCAACTAGTGATGGTTTCTCTCTTATAAATAGCTTGTGAACCACAAATTCCTCACGGGTCACACTCTATTTTATTAAGTTTTACTAGGATTAAAAATGAACTGATATTGATTATTATGTAATTCCAAGAAACATTTCTTCAAAACCACCTATAATTATGTACACCTCATGTTTACTTTGAATACTACAAGTCAAATACTATTAAGGTTTTAGAATACACCAAGGTATAAAATACAAAAAGCATTTGACACTACAGAAAAGACTTTTCAGAAACCACAGCATAACAAACTGTACTAAAAAAAGTTGGTTAGTTTCAAATACAGTATGTTTTTGTTAATCTGCTCCACAGAAAACCAGAAATCAAGGTTACTTCTTAGTTTCCTGGATATAATAATTTGGTACTGAAATATTTTTACTTACTTAGCATCTAGTTGGTTAATACTCCTCTCCCAAACCCCAATATTTCCATAAGATTAAGCACAAGAAGCAAAGGACTTTGAATTGTATTTTTGACTAGCTACCTCCAGAATCAAGTGATTAAGGAACAATCCAGTGAGACATTTATAATATAGGTCCTAAGAAAAAAGGGCATGGATACAAAAAATTGACATAACATCTTCCAGAATTATAAACTTGATAAAGAACAAGTCTTATATATATGTAATAACATAAACCATATGTGACGATGTTTAAATATTCATAATACAGGAGAAATTACCACAGGAAACTAATATTACTAATACCTTCTTTTGGAGGTTGAATATATTACTAGGGGTACACCTAAAAATAAATTTTAAGATAGTTTTTTTAAAGATACTGCCAGGTGCAGTGGCTCACACCTATAATCCTAGCATTTTGGAAGGCAGAGGCAAGAAGATTTCCTGAGCCCAGGGGTTCAAGATCAGTCTGGACAACCTGGCAGACCTTGTCTCTACAATAAATAAATAAAAAATTAGCAGAGTGTGGTGGTGCATGTCTATAGTTACAGCTACTTGGAAGACTGAGGTGGAAGGATTGCCTGAGCCCAGCAGGTCAAGGCTTCGGTAGCCATGTGCACCACTACACTTCAGTTTGAGCAACAGAGTCTGATTGAGAAACAAACAAACAAACAAACAAATAAATGACACTACAGTAAAATAAAACACCACTGAATTATTATAATCAAAATATTAAAAACTTATTTTAGATACAATCACCTCATGTTTCTTTTAAAAAGATGAGCAAGCAAATAAAAAAACAACATAAAGGGAAAATTTTTCTTTTGAATCATCTGGGTAATTCAGGCAAGAGATAACTATTGTACAATCTCAGACACACTTAAACACATTTAAAGATACATTTAAAGAACGAAACAATACATTTAGCCTAATGAAGCTGCAGTACTAACCAACAGTAACAACAGTGAGAAAATAGCTTTCCCACCATTCACTTTCCTTAATGGACAAGAGAACTGCCTGACTAGACAATGCTAGCGTCCTAGTAATAAATATCTAATTTGTAAAATGAGGGGGGAAAAAGTCAAAAGGTTGCAGCCTCTTGGGAAGTAGATAATTATGGTCTTAGCATAAATCTAATTTTAAAATAGTGGTTCTCAAATCAAGGTCATTTTGCCTACAGGGACATTCAGCAATGTCTGAGTATATTTTTAGTTGTCACAGTGGGGGAGAAGTGTTACTAGCAACTGAAGAGTAGAGTCCAGGGATCCGCTAATATTCAAGACAACTCCCACAAAAAAATTCAACTGGTCAATTGCTGAGGCAGAGAAAACATGCTTTAAATTAACCAGAAGAAAGATTTTAGAGAGAAGTAGAGTAAGTGGGTTGCATTTTCCAATTAACCGAATCTTTTCATAGATGACATACTATTTCAGAGTAGTTTTAAAATGAGATAAATTCTGTTTAAATTTTGAGACACAAGTGGGAAAAATCCTGGAAGAGTTATAAAATTAATAAAGGACACTATGGACAAAGAAACAGGAAGAAGATGTCTTAAGATTTTTTTTAAAAAATCACAAAAGAGATTTAAAAAAATGAAACCAAATAGAAATTCTAGCACTGAAAAATACAATAGCTGAAATCAAAAATTCACCAGAGGGGTTTAACAGTAGATTTGAATAGGTAGAGGAAAGAACCAGTGAACTTGAAATTATCAAGTGTGAGGAAAGGAAAGAAAAAGAATGGAAGAGTTAATAAAGCCTAAGAAAATTGTGGTAGACCATCAATCAGACCAACATATACATTATTAGAGTTCTAAAAGGAGAGGAGAGGAAAGCAGCAGACAGAATATTTGAAGAAGGCAGGGCTCGGTGGCTCAGCCTGTAATACCAGAGCTTTGGGAGGTCAGGGTGAGTGGACTGCCTGAGCCCGCGGGTTCTAGACCCACCTAGGCAACTTGGCGAGACCTCATCTCTACAATGAATCAAAAATTTGCCAGGCTCGGTGGCTCAGCCTGTAATCCCTCACTTGGGGAGGCTGAAGTGAGTGGATTGCCTGAGCCCGCAGGTTCGAGACCCGTCTGGGCAACTTGGCGAGACCTCATCTCTACAATAAATCAAAAAATTAGCTGGGCGTGGTAGCGCGCACCTGTAGTTCCAGCTACTTGGAAGGCTGAGCCAGAAGGATTGCCGGAGCCCAGCAGGTTGAGGCTGCAGTGGCCGGGAGCGGCTACTGCACTCCAGTCTGGGCGACAGAGTGAGACTCCAACTCAAAAAAAAAAAAAAATTAGCCAGGCATGGTAGCACACTCCTGTAGTTCCGGCTACTTGGAAGGCTGAGGCAGAAGGATCACCAGTGCCCAGCAGGTCGAAGCTGCGGTGGCCAGGAGTGGCCACTGCACTCCAGTCTGAGTGACAGAGTGAGACTCCAACTCAAAAAAAAAAAAAAAAAGAATATTTGAAGAAATAATGGCCAAACTCTTCTAAAATATAACAAAAACACATGAATCTACACACCCCAGAAGCTAAATGCCAACTAGGAAAAACTCCAAAAAGTCCACGTGAAGACACATTGTAATCACACACCATAATATCAAATTGCTCTAACTCAAAGTCGTATGAAGAAAAAAGAGAACATTAATAAAGGTAGATAAATATAAAAGCCAACATTATTGTATTTTTAGTTTGAAACTCTGCTTTTTCTCCCCCATATAAAAGGTGACCGACATGAGGCAGCTAGAGTGTGTTTATCCTATGAAATAAGCCAAGTAGACAGTTTCCTCAGCACACAGGAAAAAAAAAAAGACCAGCAGTATATCCCACAACTCATCAAAGAAGGGCTAATATCCACATAGTTCAAAGAAGAAAAGAAATCAATTGATCTGGGTTGGAACTACCCAGACTCTCCTCTAGATCACAACACAGACCACTGGCAGCCTCCAGACACAGTGGGGGAAGGCGAGTGAGGGAAATTCAGGAGCTCTGTGCTCCTGCCACAGACTTGGAAGGTCTCGAGCCTTGGTCTCCAGTTCCTCATGGGAAACTGACTAACCCACAGCTGTGCTCTGCTGAAACCCTTGTGAGGTGGTGCAGAAAAAAAAAAAGGCCCAGGAACTCAACCCTTGCTGGTAGCTGCTATCTAGCCAGTCTGGGAGGGGATGGGCCCCAAGGGCAAACTCCACAAGCAGACAGTTCCTGCCTGGGGCAGGCTGCCATAAGAACACCTGAGGTCCTGGGTGAAACTCATTGCCATAGCAGCCTCTAACTCCCCATGTAAACTTTTCTGTGACCATCCTGCACAGCAGCATGACCTCGGTGGCCAGGGACTTGCTCCTATGCCCACTGGAGTAGCCAACAGTCAATAGGTGAGGTGCTTGAGTTCTATTCCCCTCCCTTACTCCAGAGTCAGAATGGCCATTATTTCAAAACATCAAAAAACAACAGATGCTGGTGAGGATGCTGAGAAAAGGGAATGCTTATACACCGCTGGTTGGTGTGTAAATTTGTATAACCAATATAGAAATTGGTATGGAGATTTCTCAAAGAACTAAAAGTAGATCTACCATTTGACCCAGCAATCCCACTACTATGTATCTAGCAAAGGAACAGATGTTGTTATATAAAAGACACCTGCTCCCTCACGTTCATTGCAACACAATGCACAATTGCAAAGATGTGGAATCACCTAAATGGCCATCAGTCAATCAGTGGATAATGCCCATATGGTATATATGCACAATGGAATACCATCCAGCTGTCAAAAAGAATAAAATAATGTCATCATATCAACTTGGAAGGAATTGGAGAGCATTATCCTAAGCAAACTAACATAGGAACAGCAAACCAAATACCCCATGTTCTCACTTATAAGTGGAAGCTAAACTAAGGATGTGCAAAGGCATACAGAATGATATAATGGATATTGCAGACTCAGAAGGGGAGGAGGGGAAGGGGTGGAGAGATGAAAAATTATCTAACGGGAACAATGTGCACAGGTGAGGATGGTGAGCACACTTCTTCCCAACTATACAACGTAACCAACCAAAAACTATTTGCATCCCCTAAAGCTACGGAAATAAAAAGAAAATAATAATTATAAACTTATTTTAATGAACAAATAATATATGAAGATTTAATATGTGACAATATCAACATAGAGGGGGCAGCTTGGATCTGTACAGAAGGCTTTTATATGCTACTCAAACGTATCAGTTCAACCCAGATTGTTATCAATTCAGGACGTTAAAAGCAATTTCTATGTTAACTAATAATAAAATGACTAAAAATATACTGAAGAGGAAATGAAAATGGACTCGAAATAGCATACTAAAAAAATTACACACAATAGAAAGCAGTAATGTAAAAACTGAAAAAAAAATTATATGACACACAGAAAACAAATAGGAAACTGGTAGAAGTCTTTTTCCTTACCAGTATTCATTTTAAATTTAAATGAACTGAGTTCATCAATCAAAAGGCTGAGACTGGCAGAATGCAATTACAAAATCATGCAACTGCTGGGCTCAGTAGCTCAGCCTATAATCCCAGCACTTTGGGAGACCAAGGTGAGTGGATTGACTGAGTCCGCGGGTTCAAGACCAACCTGGGCAACTTGGCGAGACCTAGTCTCTACAATAAAAAGAAAAAAAAATTTAGCCGGGCATGGTAGTGTGTGTTTGTAGTTCCAGCTGCTTGGAAGGCTGAGGCGGAAGGATTGCCGGAGTCCAGCAGGTCAACGCTGGGGTGGCTATGAGCATGCCACTGCACTCCAGCCTGGGCGATGGAGACACCAACTCAAAAACAAAAATCATGCAACAATATGCTGTCTACAGAGACTCACTTGAGATCCACAGACAGACACAGGTTGAAAGTAAAAACAGAAAAAGATATTCCATGCAAAAGAGAGCTGAGGTGGCTATACTAATATCAGACAAAATAGACTCCTTAAAGAGGCAAAGAATTTAGCTCGGCATGGTGGCAGGTGCCTATAGTTCCACCTACTTGAAAGACTAAGGTGGAAGTATTGCCTGAGGCCAGCAGGTCAAGGCTGTGGTAACCATGAACATGCATGTTACTGCACTCCAGTCTGGGTGACAGAATGAGACTCCCACTCAAAAAAAAAGGGTTGGGCCTAGTGGCTCATGCATGTAATCCCAGCAGTTTTCTGGGATGCAGAGGAGAGAGGATTATCTGAGCCCAGGAGTTCAAGACCAGCCTGGGCAACTTGGTGAGACCTCCTCTCTACAATAAAGTTAAAAAATTTGCCAGGCATGGTGTTGCACACGACCAGCAGCTAATATACTCAGTGGCTAAAAACTGAGTTTCCTCCCATGATCAGGAACACACAAGGTACCAGCTTTCACCATTACTATTCAGCAGTGTACTGCAAGGTCTAGTCAGAGCAATTAGGTAAGAATGAGAAATAAAAGGAATCTAAATTGGAAAGGAAGAAGTAAAACTATCTCTATTCACAGATAACATGATCTCATACATAGAAAATCCTAAAGAAGCCACAGAAAATATATTAGAGGTAATAAACAAATTCAACAAAGTTGCAGGTTACAAGACCAGAAAAAAATTTTCATACAATAGTGATGAATAATCCAAAACAGAAATTTTACAAATTCTATTTGAACTAGCATCATAAAAGAGGCTGGGCGTGGTGGCTCACGCATATAATCCCAGCATTTTGGGAGGCCGAGGCGGGAGGATTGCTTGAACCCAGGAGTTTGAGACAGGCCTAGGCAACATAGTAAGATCCTGTCTTTACAAAAAATGAAAAAATTCGCCGGGTGTGGTGGTGTGTGCCTGTAGTCCCAGCAACTTGGGAGGCTGATGTGAAAGGATCACCTAAGCCCAGGAGGTCAAGGCTGTGGTGAGTCGTGATCATGCCACTGTACTCCAGTCTGGATGACAGACTGCGACCCCAACTCAAAAAAAGAAATAACTAGGAATAAATTTAACCAAGGAGATGTAAGACACGTAGATTGAAAACTAAAAAACACTGGTGAAATTAAAGAAGGCTTAAATAAATGGGGAGCCATCCTGTGTTCATACTGCTGAAAGTTATTTACAGATCCAGTGAACTCTCTATCAAATCCCAATGTCCGTTTTGGCAAACATTGTCAAATCCATCAAATTCCCAATGTACTTTCTGGCAAAAATGGAAAAACCCATTCCAAAATTCATATAGAATCTTAAGAGATCTCAAATAATCAAAACAATTTTGAAAACAAACAAAGTTGGGCAATCATTTTCCTGATTTCAAACTTACTACTAAGCTACAGTAATCATAACAGTGTGGCATCAGTTAAAGGCAAGCATATATATACCAAAGGAATACAACAGAGAGCCCAGAAATAAACCATCACATATAGGATCAAATGATTTTCAACATGAGGGGCCAACACTATGCAATGCAGGGACAGAATAGTCTTTTCAATACATGGTGTTAGAAAAACTGGATATTCACATACAAAAGAATAAAACTGGACCCTTACTACACACCACACACAAAAAATTAACTCACAATGGGTTAAAGCCCTAAGCATAGTAGCTAAAACCATAAAATTCTTAGAAGAAAACATGGGGAAAAGCTTCATGACAATGAATTTGGCAATGATTTCTCAAATATGGAACCCAAAACACAGGAAACAAAAAAGAGATAAATGGGATTTCATCAAAATTAAAACCTTTTATGCATCAAAGCACAATCAACAGAGTGAAAAGACAACTCAGAGAATGGAAGAAAATATTTGCAAAACATGTATCTGATATGGGATTAATATCCAGAATATATAAAGAACTCCTATATGGCCAGCCACAATGGCTTATACCCAGCATTTTGGGAGGCAGAGGCAGGAGGATCACTTGAGCCCAGGAGTTTGAGACCAGCCTGGGCAACATAGTGAAGTCGTGTCTCTACAAAATAAAATAAAATAAAATAAAATAAAAGAATAATAATAATAGTTAGTGTGGTGGTGTGTTCCTGTAGTCCCAGCTAGTCAGAAGGCTGACATAGGAGTATCACTTGAGCCTAGGACTTAGATGCTGCAGTAAGCCATGATCACATCACTTCACTCCAACCTGGGCAATAGAGTAAGGCACTGACAAAAACAAACAAACAAAAATTGCTACAACTCAACAACCAAAAAACCCCAAACCACTCAATTCAAAAATGGGCAAAAGACTTTAACAGAAACTTCTTAATAGAACATACACAGGTGGTCAAGAAGTACCTGAAAAGATGTTTAACATCCCTAGTCATTAGGGCAATGCAGATCGAAACCACAATAAGACACCATTTCTTATCCATTAGGTTGGCTACCATTAAAAACCAAAAAGATCAAGTGCTGGAGAAGATGTGGAGAAACTGGACCCATGTGCATTGCTGGTAAGAATGTAAAACAGTGCAGTCACTATGGATAATAATAGTATGGCAATTCCTCAAAAAAATTAAACACAGAATTACCAAATGATCAGCAATTCCACTTCTAGGTATATACCTTAGAGAATGGAAAACAGGGATATTTACAGAAATATCCATATATATAATATTCACATGGATATAAAATATCCATATTATATGGAAAGCAGATATTTGTAAGCTAATGTTCATAGAAACATTAGTCACAATAGCTAAAAGGTAGAGCAATCTAAGTGCCTGGTAATGGTTAAATAGATAAAATATGGTATATACATAAGTGGAATATTACTCAACCTTAAAAAAGAAATGAAATTATGATACATGCTATAGCAGAAATGAACCTTGAAGACATCATGCTAACTAAAATAAACCGTCACAAAAAGACAAATATTATAGTATTCTACTTTAATGAAGTAAGTACCCTTAGTAGTCAAATTCATAAAGATAAAAAGTAGAATAGTGAATACTGCAGGTTACAAGAGGGGAGTGGAGAGTTATTGTTTAATATTATTGCTTAGCTAAAGAATTTTAGTTTGAAGGCAACCCTCTTGGGTTCCCTCCCACTCTGGGAGTTTTCCTGTCCTCTCAATAAATGCTGCTTTAAAAAAATAAAAAATTTAAAAATGTTTAAAAAAAAAAAAAGAATTTTAGTTTGAGATGACAAAAATGTTCTGGACACAGGGTAGTGGTGGTGACTTTAAGATTATGTGAATGTTCTTAATGCCATTGAACTGCATAATTTAAAATGCTTAAAATGGGGGAATTTTATGTTATGCATACTTTACAACCACAAAAAGACACTTTTTAAAAAACTTTATTTTTAAAAATCCATTGTATAGTGCACGCCTGTAGTTCCAGCTACTTGGAAGGCTGAGGCAGGAGGATCGCCGGAGCCCAGCAGGTCGAGGCTGCGGTGGCCGGGAGCAGCCACTGCACTCCAGTCTGGGCAATGGAGTGAGACTCCAACTCAAAAAAAATAAAAATAAAAAAATAAAAATAACAATCCATTGTAATGCAAAGAAAGACTATCTTCCTAAGTAAAAGAGCCCTGAAACTTGCTAGGTCCTAAATTCTTTATCCGTGAAGTTCATACTGATATTCTCTGCCATAAGAAGTAAAATTCAAATAAAAAGGGTTGTAGTCTTGATTAATCCACCCAACTTAAAATAATATATAATGTTTGTACAGACAATGGAGTTTTGTTTGCTTATTTTTAATTAAACTGAACACATGCAAAATTAGCTGACAGAAGCATTACCTTGAGTATTACCCACAAGCTGTGGGTAGATTAAGTAATGCTAATATCTTATTTCAAATGAGATAATAAATGGTAAACTGTTTTGCTAGTTACCACAATATATTTAATATAGCATTATTAATACTATGTTAAATACTAAATATAGTATATTTATATATATATAATAATATATAAAAAATATATAATAAATGTTATCATTTTCTTTTCCACAATTGTCAATTCCTTGTATTTCTGATTTGTATACTACTGAGCAGGAGAAAATATTTAAGTAGTACATAGCATTCCACAGACGAAAGGCTTTGAAGGAAAACAGACTTAGATTTGAACCCTGAGTTTGTCATCTGCTTGCAGTTATGACCTGTAGCAAGTTATCTGGGTCTTTTCATTTTTTTTAATCTTAATCTTGCACATGTCACTTCTTCAATTTTATCTCAAATGAGTGGAAAAGTAACCTTACAATCTTAATTCTTTAAGTTTCTAAATTAACGGTGAACAAGATCAGGAAGCTCATGGAAATTCTGCCAAAAAATAAAAATAAAAAAAATAAAGCTATTTTGTATTCTGCTCCCAAGAACACCAAGAACACAAGGTGAAGATTGATTGCCAATGTAACTTGGAGACACGTAAGTGGTAAAACTACCAAAACAACTATTATTTGTATTAGTGCCCACAAAAAAAGGAGAGTCTAAAAATATTAAAAGGAATTATAACTGTTACATAATTTTTTAAAATTTAGCAGGTCAGAGAAGTCAATTCAGAACAAAAGAATTCTTGGTATTTTAGGGGTGGGAAGTGAAGAAGGGGTAGGAAGAGGGAAAGAGAAGAAAAGAACAATAAGTTCTACAGACTTCCACTTTTCTTTCTTTTTTTTCAACAACCACAAAGAAAAACCTGTTAGAATGAGGAAAAGCTACCAAAATGTTTTTAAGCATGCTAAATTATAAGCACAGAAAACAATGTAGATCTTTAAAAAGATACAGAAATGATAACACTAATAAAGTTATGTATAGATGCTCATAGAAAATCCTTAATACAAAGTTTGTTTGACTTATATCAGTGAAATAATTCACTTGTATTTTATTTCACTAATAAAAGTAGTTTATGAAGGAGGTACAGCAATATAATAGAATGCCATTGGTTTGAACTCTCCTAATTCCATGAGACTATGTTCTCCATAAGGAAAATAATTTGTGGGTTTGATTACTGCTGTTTTGTAGTACCTGAAATAGAAAAGTGCTCAACATATAACAGATGTTCAGCAAACATTTGTTGACTAAATTACCTCCTCTCCTAATTAGTTTTTCAATACATAAAAGGAAATATATCCTCTCTATTTTTCATAGTGATTTACTACTTATATTAATCTGCAATTGTTTATGCATTGTCTAACTTTGAAAAAGAATTTAAAGCAATACAAAAGATATACTGTAGTATTTTCTCCATTTCTCTCTAAATATTTGAATGTTTTCAGCCTTCTTACACATTACTAAGAGCATAACTTGAATAAAAATACAAAGCTTTTCAGTGTAACTATTTGTCTCACTCCCTGCTCATCTCTTTGTCTTAATATCAATGGTAGTATAAAAACAAATATCATATCACATTTACTTCTGAAGAAAAGGAAGTTCCTTACTGTTAATAAATTCTCTTGAGGTCAAGTTATGCCTATAACTTCTCCAGACAGCTCGTCATTCAATGACATTCTTTGTTGTGGCATAGTTTTAATATCCAGAATAATTTATTTCCCTTTTCTCCTCCTTAGACCATTTTATAGCTTAGTTCAATATATGTACTGTACTCGAAGGCAATATAACTGTTCTTTTAAAATATTTGATAACTAGAATGCTTCACTAGTATTAGCAAACCTGCATAATCTAATTAATGATAATTAGCAAGATTTTTCCCCCCCTCGAAAGTACTATTCCTCACTGTCTCAACCAGACAGGCAGTCCTTAAGACAAATAACTAATCTGTAACTGTTTCTAAAACTACACAGCAGAATTCATTCCATTACTGTTCACTGCTATTGCTATAGCAGCAAGTTAGGGCCTGGTATACATTGTTCTTTCTCTGACAGACAAACAGGGAAAAGGTTCCTAAGACTTTAACAGGGGAAAAACGAATTCTTCACCTCCCAACTCTACAAAGATGATGGGAACCTCTCTTGTCATTATATTTTGATTCAGCTATGTTGTACAAGATTCTCTGTGAACTTATCTTATAATTTTGACTTGAAAAAATAAAATGTTCTGGCTGGGCTCGGTGGCTCAGCCACTTTGGGAGACTGAGGCAAGTAGATGGCCTGAGCCCGCAGGTTCGAGACCCACCTGGGCAACTTGGCGACACCTTGTCTCTACAATAAATCAAAAATTAGCCGGGCATGGTAGTGCGCGCCTGTATTCTGGCTACTTGAAAGGCTGAGGTGGAAGGACTGCCGGAGTCCAGCAGGCTGAGGCTGTGGTGGCCGGGAGTGTGCCACTGCACTCCAGCCTGGGTGAAAGAGTGAGACTCCAACTCAAATTAAAAAAATAAAATAAAATAGAATAAAATGTTCTAAACCGACTGAAAATTAACTTCGTACACACTATATACTTTTACTTCTGAATAGCAAACTGCAAAAGTCTGGTGAAATCAAGTAAACCACAATTTCTTATATTCTCATAAAAAGAATTGAATTCTGATGTTTATGAATAATAGAACCTCCTTATATTTTAGGTTTTAATAAAAACAAAATAATTTGTCTTTTCACAAATAAATCTATTTTAATTCCATTACCTACTATAATATTTACTGACTTCCTCTAAAATGAGATAATTAAATCCTAAAATAAAGAGCAGTTCAATAAAGATCAAATATAAAATTATGAGCACTGAGTCTAAATTCATTACAATTACATTATATTTCATCTTGGTATCTTGAGTGGGACACAGAAGAGAAGAAGTACAATTTCTCCAATATTATCAAATATTCTCTCTTTAACTAGGATAGGACAATTCTCATACAGTATTTGCATGCTTCTGATATTCATCAGCTACATACAAATATCTAGCAAGGCAGCTGCAACAGACTATTTACTACAACTACTTTCAAATACTCACTGTAATGTGCTAGAAAAACTAACTTACTGTCTCGGAGTGTTTCCCAAGCCCACTGGTCATTTTTGAAGAAGAGATGCCGTTTGATTTCCTCTACACCATTTCGTCCTAATCTCACTTCTCTGAATAGAGAGAGAAGAAGAAAAGTAATTAATCATCTAAGATCTTAGTATAACCTATTCAGGACGCTAAATATGTGCAGGATGACAAATACAGTTCTAAGGTGACAATCACAGCATAATTTTCAGCTCAAATAGAAAACATGTTGAAGATTGAGAATATTTAAGAATTTTTAAAGAAAATATAAGGTTGAAAAATATACAAAAACACAGATTTGTTAATACTCCATAACTTTTCTTTTTTTTGACTTTTCTATTGACAATGAAAATTCTGACAAATCATCATCTTCTTTACTAGCATAATGAATAAAACATCACACATTTTTTTCTTGACAGTTTTTGTTTTTTCCCCACTGGTAAAGTTAAGCTTCTTTTTTCTCAACCAACTTTACTTTGTTAGAACCCCAGATGCCACCAAAAACTCTAAAAACACATTTCAAATTTTAAATTTCCATTTTATAATTTATTAAATATTTCTGACCAATCAAACACCAATGACCAATAATTCTCAACATTCTACAAAATTTGGACCTTTCACTGGACAAGTGATTGATCACTGGCCTCTTTTCTGTGAATATAAAGTTTTTAAAAATGTGACTTCTGCCAGGCCCGGTGGCTCATGCCTGTAATGCTAACACTTTGTGAGGAGGAGATGAGAGGACTGCCTGAGCCCATGGGTTTAAAACCAGCCTGGGCAACTTGGCGAGGCCTCGTCTCTACAATAAATCAAAAAATTAGCCAGGTGTAGTGGCACATGCCTACAGTTCCAGCTACCTGGAAGGCTGAGGCAGAAGGATCTCCTGGTCAAGGCTGCGGTGGCCGTGAGCATGCCACTGCATTCTAGCCTGTGTGGCAGAATAAGACTCTGACAATCAACGACTCAATCAATCAATCAATGAACCTGGAGTTACAGAAACAGCAACAGAGCGAGAGTAAATGTGACTTCAGTTGAATCGGAAAGAAGAACATAGCACCTTTTTATTCTCTAGTAGAGTGCTTATAATGGGAATACTCTGAATTCTATGTTTTCGTAAGTTAAAAGAGAAATTGTTTAAGACATGTGACACTTTAAGAAGCTTTGACTGACTCTGGATTAGAAAACCTTTCCATGGTTCTCTGGCACATAATATTTACCCTCATGGTGATCATCTGTCTATACTACAAATATCTGATTTGCTTTTTTAATTCCCCCAAAAGACTAGTGGCTGTGTATCCTGCTCATATCTCTATCCCTAGCACCTAATGCATAGCATAGTATAGTTCTTTATATTAAAATGCAAAAATTTGAAAAACTATACTTCCTTTCACCCTCTAAAGAACATAATCAAGGAAGATCAATTAACTTTAATTAGAGCAAATTTCAAATCGAAACACATTTAAAAGAACTAGGCTTCCCTAATATTTAAATTAATAATATACAATCATAAACATTAAGTATAATCTTATTAATTCATCTGATTCATTTTCAAATCTGAAAAGTACGCTATATAATATGTCATTTTTGTTTCAAAAGCACATACATGTGTATACATTTATAAAAATGCTTATTGAATCTGGAAGACATAACACCAATGAATATGTCTAGAAGAAATAAGATAAGAAATACATTTTAGATAGCCTTGTACTATTTACTTTATTTCAACAAGAATACACTGTCAAATTAAAAATGGCCTAAAGTAGAAGGTGCATGACCATTTTTGCATCACGTGGGAAAAACTGTTTGCAATTAAATGAACATACATACTATTGATTGTTGAGATATACTCTAATTTCAGAGGTGTTAACATGTTAAAAAATTTTTAGAATCGGTAAAATATACTATCATTTTTATAATTAGCCAAATTAAAAATTTAACAACAAAAGAAAAAAAAATCATCTGGTTTAACCGTCACCCAAGACTATATTATCCCAATTTCTTAGTATGATAAGTAAGCTGAATGAGATATAGAAAACACATCCAGACTACAAGAAAATTATATCAGCTTTCACTGTCATGGGTGAATATTGGAATGTTAGCATTTATATTCTAATAATTCACATGCAGAAGCTCAGATACAGATCTTAAAAATTGTGCAGTAAGATGAGAAATCCTTAGATTTAATAGAAGTCCAATGTTAGAGCTATTTACCTGTCAGTAAGAAAGGCACAAATAAGATTTTTTGCTTCTTTTGATATGTCATTATCATCAGGAAAGGTAAGTGAATTTTTATGGTTCATAATCTTACTGTAAGTCCCAACCAGAGAATCTGCATAAAAGGGTGTATCACCTAAAAAATTGATAGAGAAAACAAAAGCAAAATAAAATACATTAGATAAAAATCAATTTTAAACAAAGAGTGAAAGTTACCTGTTATAAGAAATAATTACGTATTCAACTAAAAACATACACTTAATATATAAAAAGAAATAACATGTCACAGAGTTGCTCTAGGCCTCTAAATAGCTTTTAAAAACACATCAAAACAGGTTTGAATCATGTTTATTTCCAAACAAAATCAACATCACTTAATGTAATAAATGTTATATTAGAAAAAGCCAAGAGGTGAGCTTTGAGATGATTATATTAGAGACAGATAAAAATCCTCCTGTACTCACCTACAAGCATCTCATATAAAAATACCCCAACTGACCACCAGTCACATTCTCTTCCATAATAACCATCACCACCCTGAGATTTTAATACTTCAGGGGAAATATAATCTGGAGTTCCAACTGCTGTATCACATCGTACCATGCCTTCCTAAAAAGAATGACAGGTCAAATTTTGAATTAGAATATGAAGTCTCAATTACTTAAAATGACTTTCTTCAAAGTATTTTTTTTCAATATCTGAAAGTTGAAGGCATTCCTATCACATCTGTAAACAAACTTATCTTAATTGTGTTAAAACATATTATTGGATACGGTGTTTGTATAGCTTTCATGACCTAAAAATCTAAAGGCTAATCCAAACTGGCATGTTTTAGTATATTCAAGAAAAAAAGTTATTGCTTTTAATACCAGCCTTTTGAATTTCACAAAGATTTTTGTGAGAAATAATATATACTATAAGGCTTGACAAAACTTCTTTCTATAAAATGCTCAATATCTGAATCCAAGTCAGGTATGAGAGATCTGTATTCAACACTGGACTTTTTGTGTTTTATATTTGTAATGTTCAAAATGCAAGCATAATATTTAATATTTGTTCACATGCTTTTACAAAAGTAAATACTGAATTATTCCCCCTAAAAAAAAAAATAATGATTTTCTTCTTAATATAACCTGAAGAGCTCCAAATCTTTGGGCTATAAAATATCATAGATCAAAAATTAATGGAAATTTGACAAAAATATAGCTTAATCACATATGCATACTATATAAACAATATATTCATAATATATACGTAGGCACTATATTATGTATGCATATATGTATATGCATAAACACACACACACACATATCAGTGATTTCTATTTCGTAATAATACTCACTAGAAAGGCACATTGCCCCATGTATTAACTCCCTAGTGCCAATGTAATGATCTCATCTTAACTGCACAAAACAAGTACATAAGCCAATGCAAATAGATTAAGCGGTTGATAGGATGAGGCATTTTGTAGCTTATTAATATAAATGCTGACTGTATCATTTTTATTAAAGTATGTATCTTGAATATAACTATGTTTGACACTACAAAGAAAATACATAAAAGTAGACTGTACAAATATAAAATGGGCAAGCATGTGTATGGGAAAAGGGTATAATAGTGCTAAGCACACTGATTACCTATCTGATATGCATTTTAAAGCCCCCCAAAACCTATCACTTGTTACCTATTTTAGTTGGTATTAATGCAACAGAATTATAATTAAAAGTTCACACAAATATTCTCATACAGTGTTTCCTTCTAACCAATAAATTTCTTTTTAAAATATTAAATACAGCTTCCTGTCTATTGTTCGGCAATAAGTTTCAAAGAATATAAACTGTTTCAATTGAAAAAAAAGTGGCAGACTAGCTCCTTCAATTGTGTATGTAAGTTATTTACTATATAAATAATGAGGATGGGTACCTTTTAAGACTGACTCCTAAAATAAGCAGTAAAAATTTTTACAAGTTAACAGAAGTCAAGTAAAACACTAAAAAATACAGACATTACTGAAATTCAGCTTTTATGAAAGCTTAATTTTAACACTGACATAAATATTTTGTGACATTTAAGCTAATTCCATTCCTAGTTACCAGAAGTGTATATTACAGAGTTGTTATGAAGGATTTAGTAAATCTGGCAATCCACATTTACCCTAAATAGAGAGGAAAAAATAATCACTAACAAGTTACTAATACAACAGTGAAACCATGGTATCTAGTTCAACAAATACAGTCACATCAATTCTGAACAAGTCCAGATATGGTTAGTAAATTCTTACAGCATTTTCCAGCATAGGCATCTATCTTGAATTAGCAAAAGCTAAATTAAAATCTAATTAATTAACCTTATTCATCTTCATACAAGTACCAAAATCTGCTAACTTCAAATGTCCAGATTTATCCAGCAGCATGTTATCAGGCTTCACATCTCTGGAGAGGAAAAAAACAGAGATTTTTCTGAAACAGATCAGACACTGTAAAAATTATATGAGGCAGTGATTTTAGGTCAAGTATCACCACTCAATCTAGATAAGGCCACTTTTGATCTATATGTGTTCTCTATTTACATCTATAAATTGAACTTCATCAAGGAAACTTCCTCATATGGGACCCAAAACACCTCAAAATTATCTTTTAGAGGGCAGGCCCCTTATAGTACACTCAGAATTTGTTCCTCTGGTCAATGGTCAACTTAAGTTTTTATCTGGAAGTTTTGAGAAGATTGTGTCATGATTTGCAGAAGAAACATCCCAAGTTGTGGCAAACAGGTGACGGGTTCTTCCACCATGACAACACACCTGCTCTGAATGTTCAGCAGTTTTTGACCCAAAAATGGCATGACCCCCATGTCCCACCCTCCCTATTCACCAGATTTCACTTAGAGCAACTTTTTTTCTGTTTCCCCAGGTGAAAAAAGTCTTTAAAGGGAAACATTTTGCCAATGTGGAAGAGACCAAAAAAAAAAAAAAAAAAACACCTCAAAAGTAATAAAAATCATCAAAATTGATGAGCTCAAAAACTGTTTTGAGCAGTGGAAAAGGCATCTCAATAGATGTACTGCATCAAATGAAGAGTACTCTGAAGGTGACTGAAGTTTAAATTGTGTAATAAATACACAATTGTTTAATAAATAAATTCTGAGTTTTTGGGAGTCCCCTGTATGTTAATGCCTCAGAAGAAGATATATTTTCCTTTTGTTTTAAGTAGAGTTTGATTCTTTCAGAGGGAAAATCAAATAATTTGAGAGAGATTAACCATCAAAAATATAACACTCAGACATAAAAGATAATTGAACCATATTAGATAGGTAAGTACAATAAAGAATCCCAGGACAGGGTCTAAGTCACTTTCACTTTTGATCCCTGACATGTAGGAACAGCAATTACACACAGGATTCAAGCAGCATTTGTAGAACAAATTAAACTATTCCTCTAATGAATATACATGGCCTATACACTAATTAAAAGCAAGTTAATTTGTATATAAAAATATTAAAGTGTTTAACACCCTGGCACATAACTTAGAAAACTAGCTTACAATTTTTACTTTTCAGAACACCACATAAAGTCCATATAATCATATTAAGGGATATTAAAAATACATTTATATTATTATTAAGCTGAACTGCTAAAACTCAGAACTTTAAAGTTTTAAGTTCTGAGATGTCACTCATGGGGTGATTTAGAGCTCTCTTCAGCTACTCCCTTCAACAAAATGAGAAAATTTAAAGCATCTGTATCCTTACCTATGAATAAAACCCATGGAATGGATTGCATCCAATGCAAGAACTACTTCTGCAGTATAGAATCGTGCCCATTTTTCAGGTACATCATAGTTGCTCATTAAGTTGACAAGATCTCCACCAGGCATGTATTCCATCACCATGTAGAGATAACGATCATCTTGGAATGCATAAAAAAGCTATACAAATACAAAAATAGACACAACAAATTCATTAAGATAAAAGAAAATTGTTTCATTTTAAAAGTGACAAAAATATTAATATAAGAGTTAAGTAAAATAATCAAATTACAGAACAGTTGTTGCAAATACAGTTGTAAAAAAAAGACAAACATAAATGCCACAAGGACCCTCATATATGCAAAGGACTATAAACTGGTTATTCAGAAAAGTTAGATGGAGAAACATTTTTCTTTCCATACTATTTGAATACTTTTATACTAAGAATTTTTAAAATTATAACATTTTCAATAAAGAATATACAAATCTCCTAAGCAAAGACATACTGTACTTCTAATATAACTTGCGCATTAACGAAGTCTATTGTTAAATTTACATCAAAACCACAATTCTCAAGAAGTCTTTGATAAACTGAGCTTATAGTTTCAACTGTTCCTTATTAGCGTGTGACTGACAATTTGCTAAACCTTCCTGAGTCTCTGTGGCTATAATCCTTTCCAGAAGAGCATAAAGGACTACATCTTATTTAATACCTTGTTTATGCTTGGCATTTAGCAAGTGCTTAATAATGTTTAATTAACAAAATCATGAATTAGTCTATGAGGTGAGGTGTACCTAACAGGGATTAACTATCTTTCAGGATAGTTAAAAAGGTTACTAATATAGAAAGCACTTAGTACAATGTAGCCTCAATAAATAACAGCAGTAAAGAGGATGAGCTAACAAGGAAGTAGGAAGAAGGCAGTGGTTAGAGTCAAAGTGAGTGAAGAGTAAAATCCACTAATATACAACTAGCAAATGGGCTGGGAGCAGTGGCTCATGCCTGTAATACCTGCACTTTGAGAGGTAGAGGCGAGAGGATTGGTTGAGCCCACAAGTTCAAGACCAGTCTGGGCAACATAGCAAGACCCTGTCTCTACAAAAATAAAACAATTAGCCAAGCATGGTAGCACAAGCCTGTAGTCCCACCTACGTGGGAGGCTGAGGCAGGTGGATCACCTGAGCCCAGAAGGTTGAGGCTGCGGTAAGCCATGCCACTGCTCTCCAGCCTACATGACAGAGTAAGACCTCAACTCAAAAAAAATATATATATAGGCAAACATATCAGCATAAATATATTATGTGACTAGGGTTGAAGTAAAGGAAGAACAAATTTACAAAGAACATTTTAAGTAAATGTAAGAAGTTTAGAATTAAACTAAACTAAGGCTCAAAGAAAATATTCTAATTTACTTAGATGTTTGTCTTTAAAATCTTTATGTTTCATTTTTTCAAGCATTTACTTATTTTAGTTGTAGACTTATTTTAATTTAAAAAATATATATCCTGCGGGGAAGGATAAGAAACTATGTGGCACTTCATGACTATCCAGATTAAAGTGTACAGTTAGAACCCATTAAAGTGTCATCTGGTCCACATAATTAAAGAAACATTGTTAATCTAGTGGCAGTTTATTTATAGACAATGTGTCAGATAAATAAAAGCTCTGAGTTCCTAAATCATAAATTTAGCTCTGAAAGTAACAGTTATATCATACATCTTTTAACTCTCTAACAGAACACGGAACACTTATCGACATCAGTGGTTGTTTTTTTTTTTTTTTTTTTTTTTTGAGTTGGAGTCTCACTCTGTCGCCCAGACTGGAGTGCAGTGGCCGCTTCCGGCCACCGCAGCCTCGACCTGCTGGGCTCCGGCGATCCTTCCGCCTCAGCCTTCCAAGTAGCTGGAA
>CAUYQG010123432.1:0-10175 GCA_963574415.1 Tarsius wallacei | reverse complement strand
TGGTAGGAGTTCTTTATATATTTTGGATACTAATCCCTTTTGGTTATGTGATTTGAGTACTTTCTCTAATTCTGTAGGTTGCCCTTTCACTTTATTGATTGATTGATGTACAAAAGCTTTTAAGTTTGATGTTGTCCCATTGGCCTATTTTTTTTTTTTTTTTTTTGAGTCAGAGTCTCACTTTGTCACCCAGGCTGGAGTACAGTGGCCACCCCAGTGTCGACCTGCTGAGCTCAGAAAGTCCTTCCGTCTGTCTTCAAAGTAGCTGGAACTACAAGCTCAAGCTACCATGCCCAGCTAATTTTTCGATATATTGTTGAGACGAGATCTCACCAAGTTGCCCAGGCTGGTCTTGAATCCTTGGACTGAGGCAATCCTCTTGCCTTGGCCTCCCAAAGTTCTGGGATTACAGGCTTGAACTACCGCACTCGACCCATTAGCCTATTTTTACTTTTGTTGACTATGCTTTGGATGTCATATCCAAGAAATTATTGCTTTTTCCTTATGTTTTCTTCTAGGAGTCTTGTAGTATTGGATTTTTTAGGTCTTCGATTCATTTTGAGTTAATTTTTGTATATGGTGTAAGATAAGGGTCCAACTTCATTCTTTTGTATGTTCTTACCCTGTTTTCTCAGCATCATTTTGTTGAAAAGACTACCCTTTCCCCATTGTGCATTCTTTGCATACTTGCCAAAGATCATTTGACCATATATTTGAGGGTTTATTTCTAGACTCTTTATTATTCTGTTCCATTTGTTCATATGTCTGTTTTTATGCCCATATCATACTGTTCTAGTTATTGTAGCTTCATATTATGTTTTGAAATTGTGAAATGTGAATTTTCCAACCTGTTTCTCTTTTTCAGAGTTGCTTTGGCTATTCAGACGTCCCTCGAGGTTTCACATGAATTTTAGGATACATTTTTCCATTTCTGCAGAAAATGTTACGGGGATTTTTAGAGAGGTTTCCTTAAATCTGTAGATCACTTTGAGTATTATGGGCATCTTGAGATAATTAGATCTCCCAATCCTTGAACACAGATGTCTTTCCTTTTATTTGTGTCTTCTTTAATTTCCTTCAACAATGTTTTATAGTTTTCAGTATAGAAGTCTTTGCCCTGCTTGGTTAGGTTTACTCCTAAGTATTTTATTCTTTCTGATGCCATTACCTACTGAATTATTTTCTTAATTTCCTTTTTGGAAATTGTTAGTGTATAGATACACAACTGATTTTTTGTGTTAATTTCACATTCTACAGTTTTGCTGAATTTATTTATAGTTCTAACAGCTTTTCATATAATTTTTGGTGTTTACTACATACAAGATTATGTCATCTGCAAACAGAGATAATTTTAATTCTTCCTTTCTGATTGGATACTTTTTATTTTTTTATTTTCTTGCCTAATTATCCTGGCTAGATCTTTTAGTACTCTGTTGAATATAAGTAATGAAGTGGGCAATCTTTTCTTTCCTTGCTTCTCATCTCAGGAAAAGCTTTCAGGCTTTCACAGTTGAGTATAATGTTTGCTGTAGGATTTTTCATATATGACTTATTATGCTGAGATAATTTCCTTCTATTTCTAGTTTTTAGAAATTTTTTATTTTAACGATATGGGGTACAATTCAGGGTTAGATATACAAATGTACATTATACAGGTACCCTTGATGGTGAGATGTGCCCCTACCCCACCCCTGCCAGCAGTTTCCCACGACTACCAATCCCACCGCTCTCCCCCCACCCCACCCCCCGGCAGTTTCCCACTACTACCAATCTTTTTCCTATTAGTTTTTTTTTTTTTTAGTTTTTTAATCATTAAAAGGTGTTGAATCTTGTCAAATGCTTTTTCTGCATCAATTGAGATGATTATGCGATTTTGTTCTTTTTTATGAATGTTGTATATTACATTGATTTTCGTATGTTGAACCATCTTTGAATTTCAGAAATAAATCCCACTTGTTCATGATGTATAATTCTTTTAATGTGCTGCTTGATAATATTTTGTTGAAGATTTTTACATTAATACTCATCAGTTACATTGGTCTATAGTTTTCCTTTTTGCCATATCTTTGTCTGGCTTTGGTATCAAGGTAATGTGTGTCTTCTAGAATGAGTTCCCTCTTTGATTTTTTTGAGAGTTTTAGGAGGATTGGCATTAATTCTTCTTGAAATGTTTGGTAGAATTCCCCTGTGAAGCTACCTTGTCCTGGGTTTTTCTTTGTTAGGAGGTTTTTGATTATCAGTTCAATATCCTTATTAGTTATAGGTCTGTTCAGATTCTCTATTTCCAATTCAGTCTTGGTTAATCATATTCTTTTTTGCTAACTAATATCTGCTCTTTCCTTCCCAATGGGAGGTGGCCATTTAAACTACCATAAGAAACTAGGTGTCTGACAATAGTCATTCCAGTTGTTAGCAACCCTCCAGGCATGACTTATACATATTCTCTCTGACTCAAAAATGGCTGCCCTTCTTGAGCACCAACTATCTGACAATCAATTGGCATCTCCTCTCAAACTGCAGTATTCCTGAGAAGAAGACATGATTGTCTCCATATGACAGATAGGGAAACAGCAAATCAGAAAGGTTGGTTTTTTTGTTTGTTTGTTTTGTTTTTGTAGAGACGAGGTCTCACCAAGTTGCCCGGTCTGGTCTCAAACCCACGGGCTCAAGCATTTCACTCGCCTCAGCCTCCCAAAGTGCTGGGATTACAGGCTGAGCCACCCAGCCTGGCCAGAAAGGTTGTTATTTTAACGTTTCTAGAATTATGATGCAATTTAAAATCAATGGTACCTAATGGCTTTATTGGCAGCACTTTTTCTTTCTTAATGATATACAAAATAATGGTACCTCTGTTTTAGGTTTGGGCAGGTCTTAGAAATTTGCTCATAACCATACAGCTAACAAGTCTTCTTGGTTTCCAGACCTGCTGTTCTCTTAGTTCTGTCTCTACCCTAGTCCAGGCACACCCTAACATCAATGGAAAAGCAAGTGTAGCAGTCAGAGCTATTTCTAATTCCAGTATGCTTGGTTACTTGCCTCAAAATTTCTATCTATAGTTCTCATGTGGTACAATCAACTCACTTATAAGCACAGTCTCCTTACCATTACCAATTAATTATAGCTTATCCTATTAATTATAGAAGAAAGATGTGAATACGTATGAGGAAGCGGCAAATTTGGGAAGCAAAGGATCAAGAATAGACATAAAAGATTTATGATTACCTGCATATATCTACCCATTAGTCAACAGAGATACTAATATTTTAATATCATTCATTATTGGTTTTTGCTGTTGCTTTTCACCCTCTACCAAGGTAACTGAGATTGGACTGTCATTTGTATTTGCAACTTAGTCAGTGTTAGAATCACCTGCTGAATGCTTGTGTTGAATATCTTAATACTCTTGTCTCTGTACAGTCTTTAACACCTCTGTGTGAAGATGACAACCAGGCCCAGGAAATCATTAAGAAGCTGGAGAAGAGTATATCATTCCTCAGCCAGTGCACAGCACGAGTGGCCAGTAGGGCTGAGATGCTGGGAGCCATTAATCAGGTAAACTGTCTTCATTCCTCTAATCGCAATGAAATTACTAAAAGGATTTATTTTCCCTAGGATTATGGATTACATTTCTAGGAAGAATCTTTAAAATACTTTTTAGATGTATAAGGCATACATGTTTAATATAGAAATACACAAATAAAAATGTAAAGAAAAATATCTTATAATAATATTAGGCAGTGACAATTATAAAAATTTTGTGATATATTATTCTAGCTATTCATTCATACGTTGTTATAATCTGCTTCTTTTTTGTTTAACATATAGTATAGATAACTTATGTGTGATGCCATAATAATAGGATGTATATTAAGTCAATCTATTGGTTGAATAGATATAGATTATTTAACAAATCTCTTATATGTGATCATTTGAGGATGCTCTTAATATTTTACTATTAAAAGCAATACTACAAGAAATATCCTGTACATGCATCTCTGTGTACTTATTCTTAGAGAAGAAGAATTTCAGAATTTATTTGTGGGCATATATGGAGAGACTTGAATTTTTTTTATCTGTACCTAAACAAACTCATCAAAAAATATTTTAAGGAGGAGACATTTAATTGTGGTGGTAGTTTTAGTTTGATCATTTGTTATACATTTTCACATCCCAGTTCCTTTTTAATCCCTCACTAGAGACTATTTTTTAAATTTTTACTAAAGTTACGTATGCATATAGTTTTTTGAAAAGTCAAATAACTCTATAAGCCTTATAACCCAATTTCCCATGCTTCAAAGCCATGACTTTCAACTCCCTTAGCTGGTTTGCATTCATATTTTTAAACCACATGCTTATGCTGTCATTTAGTGATTTATTTTCAGTTTCAGGTATTATCTATAGCTTTCCCACTACAAAAATGAATATTTAGTCCTTTTATCAATTTCTGCTCCCTCACACCTTGTCCCTGGTTCTCACCCTAGTGTTGTCCACCCTTCTTTCTGACTAAACTTAAAATTCATGGTCAAACAGTGTTCACTAGCTCACATGAACCTTCAACGCTTTTCCCTTTCTTGCTTTGTCTTACTCATTTGGCAAATCTACAAACCTGTTTATATCTACTTCTCCTTATGAACTGAGTGTTACCTGAGGAAAAAAAATAAAGTAAAAAAAATAAAATAAAAAAGTTCACTTCTCCACCTGCTCATACCTGCATAGTTAGAAAGCACCACACCCCTATTCTGACTGAGTTCTCTTTAAATTCATTATCACAAACCACAAATGGGTCTTTGAAACTTCCCATCATGCCCCTCCGTGTCTTTTAAATTTCAACATCACACCCTTTCCTTTCTCCTAGAATTTCTATCATGTCCTTCCCTATGTTCTCTGTCCAATACAGGTCATGACTTTGCTTCCTACCTCACTGAGAAAATGGAGACAATGAGAAGGGAGCAACCACAAGCCCCGAGACTACCAGCCTCCAAGCCCTTATACACTGCCTTCCACCTTCCTCCTGTTACTCCTGAGTTGTCTCTGATCCTAAGGCCAACCTTCCCACCTGTATATGAGATCTCATCCCCTTTAATTTACTCAGGGTCATGGGCCCAAATTCTCCCAACTCTCCTCCATTTCAGTTTTCCTCACTCTACTGAACCATTCCCATCAGCACACACATATATTGCTTTTAAGATGAGAAAAATAGCGCAAAATAAACACAAACAAAAGAATCTTTTGCTCTTTCTTCTCTATGACCACCCTGTTCTCGGCTCTCATTTACAGCAAATCTCCTCATCAGAATAGCACTCAATGTTCAGTCTCTCTCCTCCCATACTCTCTTAAGCCTACTCTAATCAGCCTTTTGCCTCCACCAAGCTGATTTTGCCAAGGTCACCAATGACCTCCACTTTTCCACATTCAGTTTCTCGGTCCTCGTGTGGCATGGCTGAGCTCTTTCTCTTTCTGGAAACACTGTCCTCAGTTAGCTTCCAGCAATCACATTCCCCTGGCTTTCTCTAAAGCATGGGCCCCTCCTTCCAGACACCGTGGCTCCACCCCTCTTCCCAGACCTCTTAGCATTGGTGAGCCTGAGGATTCCACTCCTTTGCATCTGATCTCCACCTGCATTCAATCCACATGCTTTTGGCTGATGACTCCCAAATTCATGTTTAGCCTAAGCCACTCCCTTGAGTTCCACACTGAAACATACTCCTGCTGACTCAACATTTCCACTTGGGTAGTTGACAAATAATGCAAACAACCAAAACAAAACTACTCATGGTCCCTCCCAAACCTACCCCACCCATAGTTTCCTTACCTTGGTCAAGGGCAACTCTGTCCTAGTTACTCAGGCCAACATGGGCGAAGGGGCACTAATTCTCAGCACCTTTCTCACTTCACACCCAAGCCTACAGAATATCCTATTCATTCTACCATCAGAATATATTCAGAATTCAACACTCATTTCCCTCTCCACCGCTACCATCTTGATCTAAACTTCCATTCTATTTCTCCCAGATTAACTTAATAGCTTCAGAAATGGTCTCCCAGCCTCCATCCAATCCCAATCCCTCCTCCCAACACAGTCTGTTCTTAATAAATCAGCCAGAGTAATCCTTTTAAAACTTCAGTCAGATCATACTACTTTTGAGGTCAAAGTCCTTCAGGGGCTCCTCACTTTATTCAGAGTAAAAACCAGCATCTTATGATGGTTTAAAAGATCGACACGATTCCCCTGACTTCTTAGTTCTTGATATTTATCTCCTATGACTGTCATCCTCCATATTACACTATGGTCACACCTGTCCCCTGCTGTTCATCAGACATGCTAGGCCCACTGCTGCCTCAGGCCCCTCGTTCTAGTTGTTCTCTTTGCCTAGACACTCTTCCTCTAGGTATTTATGTCTAGGCCCTCACCTCCTTCAAGTCCTGTTCAAATGTCACTTTCGTGGGATGGTGTACTCTGATTACCTTGGCATGGTGGGTAAAATTTAACTTCTCTCCATTCCAGAGCTTCTCATGCTTTTTCCTGTTTTGTTTTTCATAACAATAGCTCTCTTCTAACATATTATGCATTCTGACATCTTTTTTATTATCTGGCTCCTCCTGTTGGCATATAAGCTCTATGTAGGCAGGTGTGTTTATACAGTCCATTGCTATATCCCTCATGCCTAAAATGTATCTGATGCATAACACTTGGTCAATAAAAAAATATTTGTTGGGTGGCTGAATACATGAGCAGCAACAATAAAAATAGAGTAATTAGACTTCATGAAAACTAAAAACTTTTGGCCAGGCACAATGGCTTATGCCTGTAATCTCAGCACTTTGGGAGGCTGAGGAAGGAGGATTCCTTGAGCACAGGAATTACTTGCCCTAAGCAACACAGTAAGACACTGTCTTTATTTTTTTTAAAAAATTAACAAATTAGTAGGACCTGCACCTGTAGTCCCAGCTACTCGGGAGGCTGGGGTAGAAGGATCACCTGAGCCCAGGAGTCAAGGCTGCAGTGAGCCATAGTCATATCACTGCATTCCAGCCTGGATGACAGAGTAAGACTCCAACTTAAAAAAAAAAAATTAAGAACTTTTGTGCATCAAAAGACATTATCAAGAAAATGAAAAGAGCACCTCAGAATGAAAGAAAATGCTTGCAAATTACATATCTGATAAGGAACTGGTATCCAAAATATATAAAGAACTCTCACAATTTAACAACAGAAAGACAAGTAACCCAATTTAAAAATGGGCAAAATACTTGAATAGACTTTTTGTTCTCCAAAGAAGATATACAAATGGCCAATAAGCATGTGAAAAATGCTTAATATCCTTAATCATTTGGAAAGTGCAAATTGAAACCACAATGAGATACCACTTCATACTCATTAGGATGCCTATACTAATTTTAAAAAAGAAATAAAGTTAGTGTTGCCAAGTTTGTGGAGAGATTGCAACATTATACTCAAACAAATACTTGTATACAAATATTCATAGGGCTGAGCATTTCAAATGTTTCATTGGGATATCCCTAATGTTGGTAGTTATAGAACTTTCATCTTAAAATGTTAGATTCCCCTGAGAAAAATCTTCCAACTGTCTGCCTTGAGAGTATAACCCTGTCTGCCTGTGTTTGGGAGCTTGAAGAAGAAATAAAATTGAGGGATCTCAGTACTAGTATGCATATAACCTTTGGCTTAAATCTATTGTTTTCAATATGATATACACACCATCAACTATCTGTGATTTTCCTGTCCACAGAACCTCTCTTTAACTCTCTCTAGATTTTCAACCTTATGGTCTTTCCACTATCCACAAGATAGTGGAGGGAAAGTTGCTCTGTTGGCCAGAGTAAGAAAGGGGATCTCTGAGTCTAATCACTTTTACACAGACTTTCACCCATTTCTTTTATTCACATATCCACCTTCAATCTTACTTCCAGTTCAGAGTGCCACTAATTCCTAAGTCTTTGAGGATTACTATTCTGTTGTCTAGGTTGCTTCTAAGCAATATAAATATATACCGGATACATAAACACACTGCTTTTTTAAGGGTTCAGGTTTTCCAGGTCTCTGTCATTTACCACTATATATCTAGCCTTCAAATTTTTGATACAGCTTTATTCTTTTCTGTCCTATTTGCCCTTGTAGACCCAAGTTTTTTTTTTTTTTTAAATACTTTTGTTGTGATTTTAGTGGGATTTAGGAATGGAGTGAAGGCAGATGCATGTGTTTAATCATCATCTTTTAATTGAATATTGTGAAGAGTATTCTCAATGCAAATTTGCTCTTTTTTTCTTACTAGGAAAGTCGGGTTAGTAAAGCAGTTGAAGTGATGATTCAGCATGTAGAAAACTTAAAGAGAATGTATGCCAAAGAACATGCTGAATTGGAAGAACTGAAACAGGTTCTTTTGCAGAATGAAAGGTCTTTTAATCCTCTTGAAGATGAAGGTAATAAAAGTTTAAATAATAGTATTAGCTGGGGTGTTTTTATAACATTATCCTCTTTTATGCTCTCTGTCTTATTAGGTCTTTAGTACGAGACCTTAAACTAAAGGACATATTAGAAAAATAACTCATTCCTGTTATTCATAAAGCGAAGAGTAAGGTGTCAGAAAACCAGTTGGGAGACATGAAGGATTCTTTGGTAATAACACCAAAAATTAACTCAATTTAGATTGCTGAAATGAGAAAATTTATTTATTTGTTTGTTTATTTATTGAGTTGGAGTCTCACTCTGTCATCCAGGCTGGAGTGCAGTGGCATGCTGATGGCCACTGCAGCCTCGACCTGCTGGGCTCAGGTGATCCTTCCGCCTCAGCCTTCCAAGTAGCTGAAAGTATAGGCATGCGCCACCCCGCCCCTCTAATTTTTTGATTTATTGTAGAGATGATGTCTCGCCAAGTTGCCCAGGCTGGTCTTGCACCCGCGAGCTCAGGCAATCCTCTCTGACCCCGGCATCCCAAAGTGCTGGGATTATAGGTGGGAGCCTCCGTGCCCGGCCAGAGAAAATATATTTAATCTAACTCATTAACTTGCTCCTAGTATTTCTCTATTTGGGATATGTTAGAATTGGCTATTTCTCCACATGTAAAGTAAGGCATAATAACTTCAGCCAGCCACTCATCAATATTGGTTTAGATTCTCAAAGAAGGAATGACTCTGGCACAGTAAACCAGCCAATGGACTAGAGAGCAGAGAGGCATATGTGGCCATGAACTATATTATAACATATTGCTCCTATAAATTTTACAATAATTTTCTTTACAATAAACAGCTTTAAGTTTGTTGAGCAGAATTCTTATTTTAATAATATGTTCCCCTTCTAGAAGAGTAACCATATTTGGTACTCTTCTGGACTGTACTTTTAGTTTCCCTTCTCTGACAGATAATTGTTTAGTGTCTACCATGTCCTAACTAGGCATTGTGGACACCATGGTGACACAGAGGACTGTATTTCACTGGTTAAGATCATGATTGTTCTGAAGCAAGAAATAAACGATAAACAAATGTTGATATTGCTCAGTAGTCTCTGGAGTCTTAAGTTGTTTCTGACCTTTGCTTTACTTTGTAAAGAATTAAGACATTGCTTTAACACAAATTGCAGGTGTAATATGTAAAATGTGCAAATGTGTCTTTCCTTTTAGATGACTGCCAGATTAAAAAACGTTCAGCTTCTCTAAACTCCAAGGTAATTACTAATTCACTTACCAAATGTCTATCAAATGCTTATAAGCAAGCTGCTTTTAAAATACTATTTGAAGCTACATGCCTTTCAGTGTAAATCACAAAACAGTGATTTTAATTCATATAGACATATGTATAAGTGTGTATATTTGTTTATATAAGTATGCTTTTATACTTCCTACTGTATTCACGTATCAATTAAGTTTGCCTGGTAGCACAAGGAAAGCTCCCATAAAAATAGTGTCTCTCTGACATGTAAAACCAAAGTTGGAAATAGGCAGTCTGACAGTGAAGGGCAGTTACCCAGAGTCCATATGGACCAGTCTCCTCCTTTCTTGATGCTTCACTACCGTCAGCCCTTGGCTTCCCCCTCAAGGTTGAAGATGGCCACTTCAGATCCAGCACCAAGTCCTCATCATTATATAAAGTCACATTCCAAGAAAAAGAAAAAAGCAAAGAGAGGCATTCCCTGTTCCTGGAAAGACACTTTTAGAAGT
>CAUYQG010123431.1:0-14398 GCA_963574415.1 Tarsius wallacei | reverse complement strand
CTTCGGTGAAAGTAAAAGAACCTTCAGTACAGGAGGCCACTTCTACTAGTGACATTCTGAAAGTTCCCAAGCCTGAACCTGTTCCAGAGCCTAAAGAACTTTCTCCAGAAAAAAATTCTAAAAAAGAAAAGGAAAAAGAGACGACCCGACCAAGATCTCGGACACGTTCCAAATCAAGATCCCGGACACGGTCTCGCTCTCCTTCTCACACTCGACCTAGACGGCGCCATAGATCCCGATCAAGATCATACTCACCTAGAAGACAGCCAAGCCCAAGAAGGCAGCCATCTCCTCGAAGAAGAACTCCACCAAGACGATTGCCTCCCCCACCAAGGCACAGAAGGAGTAGATCTCCAGTAAGATGAAGAAGGCGTTCATCGGCATCCTTGTCTGGGAGTAGCTCATCATCTTCTTCATCTCGTTCCTGGTCACCGCCAAAGAAGCCTCCCAAGAGGACATCCAGCCCCCCAAGGAAAACTCGTAGGTTATCTCCTTCAGCGAGTCCTCCAAGGCGAAGGCACAGGCCGTCGCCTCCCGCAACTCCACCACCAAAAATCCGGCATTCCCCAACACCCCAGCAGTCAAATCGTACAAGAAAAAGTCGCGTTTCTGTGTCTCCAGGGAGAACTTCAGGTAAAGGTAAAAATCAAGCACGTAAAAACACGTTCTTTCTTTCTTTGGCTACAAATAGCTTGGCCAGTTGTTGGCCCCTGCCCACCCTCAAGAGTGTGAAATAGCTAGGTGATACTGTGATATGTTTTGTAAGTTTGCTTATAGGCTTACCTATTCATTCTTGCTTTAAATTCTTCCAATTTGTTGAAATAAAGTTTATAAAAGCGTTTTGTTTTTAGCAATGCCCTCTGACATTGAGCAGGTGGAGAAATATATTACCAGCCGTGGGCTGTATGAGTTGGGGTAACTTATCAAAGTTTGTGTTTCATGAGAAGGGACTGTTTTATTACTATGATACCAGTTGACTTTTTCCCTCTGAAGATTTTTGGTTTGATATCTTACTTGAGGACTTCATATTCTCTTTTAATTTTTTCTTGGCCACATTGTACTCCCAAGCGAAGGACGTGGTGTCCTCTTAAAAGCTGGTTGTTGTTTTTTTTTAATTTAGGCTCTAGGCAGGGTTCTTCTGAGTGTTGTCCTTGCTTTATTCTGCAGATTTCTGAGGAATTTATGATCTGTGAACCTGCCAGGCAAGTAGAAGGTTGTAGTCTATTGGGGTCTGTTCTTTTAGCATTAAATACACGTGGAAAAAAACTGTAGGATCCATTTAAATCTGGCTTCTAATTCTTGGGATGGGAATGATGCACAGCTTAAAAGGTGAGTAGTAGGAGAGGGGCTGATCCTAAAAGTTGCTATAGCTATTGGATTTTTTTTGGGAGGGGGGTCAGAGTCTCACTCTGTTGCCCAGGCTGGAGTGCAGTGGCACACTCACAGCCACTGCAGCCTCAGCCTACTGGGTTCAGTCAATCCTTCCACTTCAGCCTTCCAAGTAGCTGGGACTACAGGCATGCACCACGATGCCTGGCTACTTTTTTTAATTTATTGTAGAGACATGGTCTTGCCAAGTTTCCCAGACTGGTCTCAAACATGTGGGCTCAGGCTATCCTCTCGCCTCTACCTCCCAAAGTGCTGGGATTACTGGAGTGAGCCACAGTGCCTGGCTGTTATTAATTATTTTTAATCTGCCCAAGTGAGACTATCAAGAGTGAAAGGGGTACACCAGCAGATATAATGGTAACCTGTAAAAACGTAATGCAGACACTTTCTGAATTTTAGCGTTAAGTAAATTTGGTGATGCACAGTTAAATGAGATACTGTTTGTTGCCTTGGCCCCTTGGACCTAGGTAGGCAGGTAGATGAAAATAAAACTTTATTTGGGAGGCCAAGGCTGGAGGATTGCTTGAGCCCAGGAGTTTGAGACCAGCCTGGGCAACAGGGTGAGACCCTCATCTCTACAAAAAAGAAAATTAGCTGGGTATGGTGGTGTACACCTGTAGTCCCAGCTACTTGGGGAGGCTGAGGCAGGAGGATTGCCTTAAGTCCAAGAGGTTGAAGCTGGGATGCTTGTGACACTGCAGTCCAGCCTGGGCAACAGTGAAACCTTGACTCATTGAAAAAAAGAAAGAAAGAAACATTTAACTGTCCCAGGTTTAGACTTAAATATGGTAGAGGGCCTCAGGATCACTGTTTTGTTTTGGTTTTTTTGTCTTTTTCTGTGAGGTTTGCACTTAAGAATATTTTTTTGTCTGGAGTCAGAAAACTCTTGAGGGAAAAAATGCTAATAAATGTCCCCACCTATTACTTAGCAAAAACACATCATCCTAGTTACGATTTTCTACTTGCATCATATAGTCAAAGAGTTATGAGAGTACCTGAACAGAGGAATACATTCTTGTTAAAATGGGTTGTTAAGGATGATTTGTTACCCTTTTTTTTTAAGTTGGAGTCGCACTCCGTCACCCAGGCTGGAGTGCAGTGGCACACTCACGGCCACCCCAGTGTCGACCTGCTAGGCTCCAGTGATCCTTCTGCCTCAGCCTTCCAAGTAGCTGTAACTATAGGAGCGCGCTACCACGCCTGGCTAATTTTTTATTTATTGTAGAGACGAGGTCTTGCCAAGTTGCCCGGGCTGGTCTCGAACCTGCAGGCTCAGGCAGTCACTCACCTTGGCCTCCCAGAGTGCTGGTATTACAGGCTGAGCCACCAAGCCTGGCATAATTATCTTTTTAAAAGAGTCTGCACAGGTAGTAAGTCTTGTGTTTTGATACATGCTTTTTGCAAACAAGACACAATGGGTATATACGTAGGAGAGAAATAAGTCATGGTGGGAGACAAGGGACTAGTTGTATCTCTGAGTTTTGAGACAGGGCTTCCATATCCAAACAACCCACCCCAAAGAGAGGCACTGTGGGCAGTATATTGGAGGCTCTCTTGTGTCCACTGACGCTGAATATTGGTTTAGCTACTTTAAATACTCACACTAGTAATCTCAGTACTTTGGGAGGCCGAGGCGAGAGGATTGCCTGAACCCAAGCATTCAAGACCAGCCTGGGCAACTTGGCAGGACCTTGTCTCTACAATAAATCAAAAAATTTAGCGGGTTGTGGTGGCACACACTGGTGGTTCCAGTTACTTGGAAGGCTGAGCCAGAAGGATCACCTGAGCCCAGTGGGTCAAGGCTGTGGTGACTGTGAGCATGCTGCTGCACTCCAACTTGGGCAACACAGTGAGACGCTAACTAAAAAAAAATTTTTTTTTAAAAACAGAAAATGCTGGCCGGGCTCGGTGGCTCAGCCTGTAATCCCTCGCTTTGGGAGGCTGAGGTGAGTGGATCGCCTGAGCCCGTGGGTTCGAGACCCGCCTGGGCAACTTGGCGAGATCTCATCTCTACAATAAATCAAAAAATGAGCTGGGCGTGGTAGCGTGCGCCTGTAGTTCAGCTACTTGGAAGGCTGAGGCGGAAGGATCGCCAGAGCCCAGCAGGTCGAGGCTGCGGTGGCCGGGAGCGGCCCCTGCACTCCAGTCTGGGCAAGAGTGAGACTCCAACTAAAAAAAAAAAAACAGAAAATGCTGAGACAGTGTCTCACTCCATTGCCTAGACTGGAGTGCAGTGGTGCAACCATAGCTCATTGCAGCCTCAAACTCTTAGGTACATACAATCCTCCTGCCTCAGCGTCCCAAAATGCTGGGATTACAGGCATGAGTTACCATGCCCAGCCCAGAAATAACCTATGTTAAAATTATCCCAGCCCTGTATTATGAAATGTCAACACTGGAAAGACTTTAGCAGTTTTCATTAAGAAACAGATTCTGAGCGTGCCACTGCACTCCAGTCTGGGCGACAGAGTGAGACTCCAACTCAAAAAAAAATGAAGATGCTTCCTTTGTCTCTCTGTTTATTGGCTGTCATGTGGCAAGCAGCATGAGCTTGAACTCATTTATAAAGTTGGCAAGGCTCAGCTAGGAGTGGCTGCTCCTAGCCAGTTGGCTCCATCTGGGGGAATTTTCAGGTAAGTCCCTAGCAGCTGCCAGGACCATTTGCTCTAGAGACTTGCCCCCTCAGTTCCTCAGGATGGCACTGGCTGCCCCAGTACTCTAGTGCACAGCTGTTGGAGCAAGGAACCAACAAACCTTTGCAAGTAGATGGACTTAATTTGGAAATAGGTTAAGTTTCTCTGATATCTATGTCAAGGAACTCCCTTCCCTTCTGTTTGGGATTTTCCTTGGAATAAGCCATGTTATTTTAGTATTTGATTGGTATACGCCGTTGTTGAGGGAAATATAGTTATTGGAGTTTTACCTGATTTGAGAGCCAATTCATTTGTATTTATCTGTCAGCTCTTTGTGGGCCCCCCAGCTTACATGTTTAAAAACTTGGGAAAATTCAAAGGCATGCCAGGATGCTCATTAGATGTCTGGGTCATTTTCAGTTAATAAAGGGTTATAATATGTGGGAAAATGGTTCTAAAAATTGTGAAGTGGCTGGGCGTGGCCTTTGATCCCAGCACTTTGGGAGGTGGAGGCGAGAGGATTGCCTGAGCCCCGGGGTTCGAGACCAGTTTGGACAACTTGGCCAGACTTTGTCTCTACAATAAATCAGGAAATTAGCCAGGTATGGTGGTATGTGCCTGTGGTTCCAGCTACTTGGAAGGTTGAGGCAGAAGGATTGCCGGAGCCCAGCAGGTCGAGGCTGTGGTGGTTGTGAGCATGCCACTGCACTCCAGTCTGGGTGACAGAGTGAGACTCCAACTTAACAAAAAAATTGTGAAGTACTTTCATCTATAAAATACCAATATCTAACAGTTCAGGATTTCTTACTTCCTAGGTTTTCACTAATATTTAAGGTTACTAAAAATAAGGATTCTAGTTAATAAGTAATTTGATACTTAAAGTGTGCCAAGGCAAGATGTGACTTTTGATAAGAGAATAAGTTATAAGAAAGACATAAAGTTGTGTTCTTATTGAAAAAAAGAATCATTTTACGTAATTTGGAGATTATTTAAAAGTTATTTATAAAGGAAGGTAGAAAGTAACTGGTAAGTAGAAGAGAAAGGTATGAAGAAAGTTATAGATATGAAGATATATTTTTGGCAAAGAAGAGAATAATTTTGTATGACAAAGGATCTTGTATGATGACTATTTGTCCTAAAGTTAAATGACTGATTATTTAGTAAAGGGGGAAGTCTAGGAAAAATCAGAAAGTCTAAGCATGCTGTAGATGGTCTGTGTGTGCTGTGATAAGTTTTGTGAAAGGTAATTTATAAAAGGAATTTTGTATGTGATTAAGTTGGCTATAATTTAAAAGGATTTACAATAGTCTTTCCAAGATTAGTCTCTTATGTTAAAATAAGGCTTTGTTAAGGTATTGACTTGCTGTTAATGAAATTACAGGAGGTTACTGATTTTTAATTCTGTAGCTTGTTTCTTTTGAAAACATCTCAGGTTCATTTCTCAGAAGTTCAAGTTTTGTCATGTCTTACTGCTTTCAGCTTTTTCTCCCCTTGAGAAGGCCTGAGATGATAACTCTCTTTTTCAACATGTTTGTTAGCTCCTGTAACTTTTATCCCCTGATTCTAACTGCTGCTGTAACCTAATGCTGAAATGTCTTATGTAGAAGGTCTAGAAAGGCAATGTTTTCCTCAAGCATAACTTGATTTTGTACTATTGACTTTTCTTGATGACTAAATATTTCAATGTCATCAAGAAATTTCTCAACTGTTACTAAATGTCATGTATTCCCCTGCTTAAAGTATTAGTTTTCTTGTTTCCTCTATAATATAATGTTCATTCATGACCCTGGATACACTTTTCCTGTGTCTGATTAATTCAGGCACCCTTTTTTCATCAGGTTTGATTTCCAAGTTATCTAAATGGGCTTCCCATAAAGAGAAACAATCGAAGTGCAGAAGGTTTTTGTTTGCCTTTTTGGAAACTTGTTTAAGAAATAAATATTTTAAATTTGACCAAAATATTCCTATGTTATAGTGATAGGCTTTTTATTACTTAGGAAAAATGAGACATAAAAGTATTAAGATTTTTACATCCATAAACCTTGCCGTATTACTTTTAAAGTCTGTTGTTGTTTTCATTAATATTTTTGTAGAGATAGTTTTGATATGTTGTCCCAGGCAGGTCTCAAAATCCTGGCCTCAAGCAATCCTTCCACTTTGCTTCCCAAAGTGCTAGGATCACAGGTGTGAGCCACTGCACCCAGCCAAAGTTTTTTGATTATTACTCCTGGTTAAATTAATAACTATTATTTTGTTTTGATCAAATGTTTTGAGCCTTTTAACATCTTTGATAAATGTCCTCAAGGATTGCATGGACAACTTGGCGAGACCTCGTCTCTACAATAAACTTTAAAAAATTAGCCAGGCAAGTTGGTGCACATTTGTGGTTCTAGCTACTAGGAAGACTGAGGTGGAAGGATTGCCTAAGCCCAGCAGGCTGAGGCTGTGGTAGCCATGAGAATGCCACTGCACTCCAGCCTGGGTGACAGAGAGAGACTCTGACTGAAAAAAAAAAGTCCTCAAAATCAGAATCTTAAATTAACTCTGACCTAGACTTATTACTGGAAACTTATCAAAGCCATAAAATTACTGACTGCATGGTTGTAGAATATTTTTATAATTTCTAGCCAAGCCATGAACGCCAGTATCACCATTTTCAGTCCCTAGAAAAGGTCCTGATCAGATGCTATTAATTAATCCCTGTGCTGTTAAGTTATGAGGTTTTGACTCCTGGGTATATATATATCTCATCTAAAAAAGAAACTAACTACTGCTAAATCTTGAATGTTAATGCCAATATCTGACACCAAACTCAAATTAACCAAAGCCTTATCTTCAGACTCAGGAGAAGGTGACAATCAAAATTAACTGCTTTCATGAGACAGAGGGATAGGCCTGTGTGCAAAGACATTAAGACTCATTTAACAATTTGTCTCTAGATCCTTGATGCTAAATAATTTGAATGTTTAGCTATCTGTGAGCTTCCTTTTTCTATTATTGTCAAAACTAGACAAGGCTTATGATCTTTTTGTTTGGAACATTGCCAATTCTTTATGTTTTGTTTTATCTCCAGAATTTGAAAACTGTTTAATTCCACTGGGCCAATATGATTTGCACTGCAAATACACTACTGGTAAAGCTATACTATATCAAGCACCCTCCCTCTAGACCTGGGGACTGTTGCAGAAGACGTAGGTGTGTGAGACTGCAAGGGCTGGTTTTGATTGATAAAATTAATTCATACCCTCAAAATCAAAGATGACACACAGATACCTAAACAGCTCATGGCTCAATGCATAACACTTACAGATAAGTTAATTTTGTAACTTTGCCCACCTCCCTTTTTTTTTTTCTTGAGTCGAGGTCTCACGTTGTCACCCAGGCTAACGTACAGTGGCACAATCATGGTTCACCTTAGCCTCGACCTCCTGGGCTCAGGCAATCCTTCTGCCTCAGCCTCCTGAGTAGCTGGGACTACAGGTGTAGGCCACTACACCTAGCCAATTTTTTTCTTTTTCTTTTTCTTTTTTTGAGTTGGAGTCTCACTCTGTTGCCCAGGCTGGTGTGCAGTAGCACCCTCATGGCCACCGCAGCCTTGACTTTCTGGGTTCAGGTGATCCTTCCCTCCTCAGTCTTCCAAGTAGCTGGAATTATAGGTACGTACAACCACACCTGGCTAATTTTTTGATTTATTGTAGGGATGAGGTCTCGCCAAGTTGCCCAGGCTCGTCTCAAACCCGTGGTCTCAGGCAATCCTCTCACCTTGGCCTCCCAAAGTGTTGGGATTATAGGTGTGAATCACCCCGTACCTGGCCTCAAATTTTAAAAAAATTTTTATAGAGATGAAGTCTTGCTATGTTGCCCAGGCTAGTCTTGAACTCCTGCGCTCAAGCAATTCTCCTGCCTTGACCTCCCAAAGTGCTGGGATTATAGGCATGAATCACCATGCCCACCTGAAATTTGCTTTTTGACTTTTGGTTTTGGCTCTTATGTTACTTAAAAGGTTTTAAGGGCTATTGGGTGCCTACCCACCTCTATTCCCATCTGACCTAAAATGTTTAATTGGCTTTAAGTATTTTGACTCTAATTCTCTTGGCCATAGAGGTCCCACTGAGGGACATTATGGACCTGGGGCAGGTAGCTACACTACCCCAGCAATGATATGGGACTAAATAAAAGTTTGACCATAGATGCTGTCACTGGCATATCTTGGCCACATGGGAGAATGTCAACTAAACTAAAATTTTGGCTAGGTGTAGCAATCCTAGCAATCCTAGCAATCCTAGCACTTCAAAAGGTCAAGTCAGGAGAATTGCTTGAGCCCTGGAATTCAAGACCATCCTGGGCAACATAGCAAGACCTCATCTCTACAGAAATAAATAAATAAATAAATAACTTAGCTGGGTGTAGTTGTGCATGCTTGTAGTCCTAGCTACTCAGAAGGCTGGGGAGGATGGATCACCAGAGCCCAAGAGGTTGAGGCTGCAGTGAGCCATGATCATGCCACTGCACTCCAGCCTGGGCGACAGAGCTCTGTCGCCCAGGCTGGAGTGCAGTGGCCACTCTTGGCCACCGCAGCCTCGACCTGCTGGGCTCCGGCGATCCTTCCACCTCAGCCTTCCAAGTAGCTGGAACTACAGGCGCGCGCTACCACGCCCGGCTATAAATAAAACCTTAAGCCCCAGATCAACTGTATGGACCCTCTCTTGGTCAGTCTAGGGGACCCTATAGAAACCTTAAAGACTTATTTCCCAGCCATGATAAGACAGAAGGTCAGAAACACTTCATTATACCCCCTCCCTTTTGTAGTTAAGACACAACAACTGACCAGCATTAATGTTAAAATAGATATCATAAGACTGATAGAACAGACTCTTGGTGGCAATAAGATAACAAATTATAAACAAGACCTAAAGTCATGCCAGACAATGGTTAAGTCACACACCCCTGTTCCACCAGCCATAACTACAGCTTTGATTGGACAAGAGACTGGTTTCAGTAACTTTCTCCTGATAAAAAGGCTACCAGCCATGGACTAGTTCTGGTTCGTTTATAGGAACTACACAATCGCAAGCCTTTGTGTCCTGAAAAGAGCTTTTGACCTATAGGGTTTAACTGTAATACATTTAAATGTTAAGTCTCCACCTCAAGGTAAACATGGGTTGTATGTTACTTGCATATTTGTTTAATACGTATATGTTAGCACCACTTTAATGAATATTCATAGCTTATCCTATAACCTATTAAATATGTATGTTTAACCAACCTGTCATCATATGTCTACAGGAGTCCTTGGTACAATTGACAGTGGGTGACAAACTTATCAGCTTTCTTATTGATACAGGGGCTATATATTCTGTAGTTAACATCTGTCTAGCCAGGCGCTGTGGCTTACGCCTGTAAGCCTGTAAGCCCAACATTTTGGGAGGTGGAGGCGAGAGGATTGCCTGAGCCTAGGGATTCGAGACCAGTCTGGGCAACTCGGCGAGATCTTGTCTCTACGATAAATTAAAAAATTAGCCAGCCATGGTAGTGTGCTCCTGTAGTTTCAGCTATTTGGAAGACTGAGGTGAAGGATCACCTGAGCACAGCAGATCAAGGCTACAGTGGCCATGAGCATGCCACTGCACTCCAGCCTGGGTGACAAGAGTGAGACTCCAACTCAAAAAAAAAAAATCTGTCTATTCCCTGACTCAAAGAATGATGGTTATAGGAGTGTCAAGGGAAGCTGTGACTCGTCCCTTCCTGAAACCTTTAGATTATCATCTTGAATACCACAATCAATGGGAAAAACTGAAAAGACCCATGTTCTTAAAAGAAGCATTGCCAAAATATGTCAAGAGACCAGTTTGACTTGGGATAGGACATTGCTGGTTGCCCTGTTGTGATTAGAGTGGCTCCCCAAAGTAGGCTGAAATTGAGTCCCTTTGAAATATTATATGGCAGGCCAGTCCAGGTTTCTGCCTGGTAGAAGAACTGACTGATGCTTTAAAAAGATTTAGCAATTGCCAAATATATTAAGACCCTACGCACTATACTAACTTGTTTGTGACTTTGTGTCTAGTAGGACCACACAGCCCATAGATGTGGCCCTATGTCCTTTTTGACTGGGAGAGCAGGTCCTCTAAAGACGTAAAAAGAACAAAGCCCTGACCACCAACTTGCTGCCAAGTGGATGGGACCATTCAAGGTACTGTTGAACTCACTCATCAGTTAAACTTGCTGGAGTAAAGCCAGAGGTACATCATACTTGGGTCAAGGCAGCACTACGAGAAGATGCCCCACTGTCCCAGAAACCAAGAAAATAGTGGGCTTGTGAGCTCTTGGAGGACCCAAAGCTACTCTTTGAAAAAAAGTGAAATGAAAATATATACTCTATGCGTCTTGCTTGTCCCTTGGGGATTTTTGTTTGCCTGGCAAGACAGTACTTTAGTTAGGGTCTTTCAATCTGTTGCCTCTTCTGCTAACCTATCCCACTGCTGGATTTGTCATCCTAAACCTCATTCAGTGCATGACCACCCGATCCTAGTTGTTCTTGTATCAATCGTCTTTTCTACTGACCAAATGGCCTCCCTAAGTTAACCACCTATTGCATTTCCATGAGTTTGTCCTCTAAAGTAGAGATCTATATTGATAAAATTAGGCAGCAGGCTGCTGGGCTTCAATAAACCTTGGAACACCAAAGCAGGCTAAATCTAGGCATTTTCAGAGACTGGTTTACAGGCCTATTCTCCTGGCTTCCTATTGGAATTTGGTCAATGTTGGGAGATATTCTTAATTTGGGCCTTACCATTCTTTTGTTGGTCATGTGGGCCTACATACTAGTAAAACTTATGTATTGTGTAACCAAAGGTTGTACAAGTCAGACTAAAACTATCAAAGCAAGAGGGGAGTGGCTCATGTTAATAGTTTCTAGAAAGGGCACTAATGGCTGGGCACGATGGCTCACACCTATAATCTCAGTGCTTTGGGATACTGAGGCAGGAAGATCACCTGAGGCCAGGAGTTTGAGACCAACCTGGGCAGCAAAGTGAGACCCTGTTTCTTTTTTTTTTTTTTATGTGTTGGAGCCTCACTCTGTTACCCAGACTGGAGTGCAGTGGCACGCTCCTGGCCACTGCCGCTTCAACCTGCAGGGCTCTAGCGATCCTTCCACCTCAGCCTTCCAAGTAGCTGGAACTATAGGCGCATGCTACCATGCCCAGCTAATTTTTGATTTATTGTAGAAACGAGGTCTCATCAAGTTGCCCAGGCTGGTCTTGAACCCGTGGGCTCAGGCAATCCACTCGCCTCGGCCTCCCAGAGCTGAGCCACCGAGCCCCCCCCTTTTCTTGAGACACCATTCCTACAAAAAATGAAAATTAACCAGACATGGTGGCATGTGTTTGTAGTCCCAGTTACTTGAGAGGCTAGGGTGGGAGAATTACTTGGGCCCAGGAATTTGAGGTTACAGTGAGCTATGATCATGCCACTGCACTCCAACCTGGATGGCAGAGTATCTAAAAAAAAATTTTTTTTGAAGAGCACTAAGGAATATTTCCTTAGTCAGGCCAAATGACTTCATCCCATGGCTACCCCTTGTCCACTCTGTTCAGCAGAAGAAGCCAAATGAGAGACGACGTCCTGTTGTCTCCAATCCCACAAGATAAGATGGAATGAAACTTTGATAGTGGGCAAATTGTAACAGTGAGGGAGGCTTAACATGACTGACACCATTTTGCCTCTAACCGCCTACCCTACCATGGCGGTATCTCTTATGTTAACTGCTTTTGTTTATCTCTGCACATAAGCCAAGCTGACCACTAGAGGGATTAAATGTATAGTTTAACTATAAAGCAAGGATGATAATAGTCCCTTCCCAAAACTAACCCCCAAGGAGATAAGGAGGGTGTACACACAAGTGACAATGTTATGTTTAAGATTTATTAAAGGCTTGTGGCCTGACCAAGGACAGAGAAGCTTCACAACCTCCCTGGACCCTTGCTGCTGTCCAGATGTCTTTGGTCATTGGTCACTTCTTGGCCTCAACTCCTTCCTTTTTTCCACCTTCCCCTAACACAAGAGGAGCCTCAAATTTATATTAACTTAAGATGGTACTTTGAGATGCTGGTCCGCCATCTTCTCAGTTTGCTGGCTCTCTGAATGGTTTTCCTTTCCTCATCATCTTGTCTCTCGACTTAAGAGCTGTCATGCAGTAAGCAGTGTGAGCTTGGATTCATTTATACATCCACGGTGTCTTCAGTGTAACTCTTTTTTGCTATTTTTCTTTTATGAAGTGATTCTGGGATAGCTATGACCAAGTGAAACACCATTTAGGTTATTTAGTTCATTTACAGTTCAAGAGGAGTTTGCTGAAAGCCAAATGCCATTCTAAGGCAACACTGCCTAGATGGTGAAATGATGAATCGCAAATGAGAACAAGCACAGCTCCTGTCCCTTGCCACTGGAGGACAACGCAGTGAACTTTGGTTAGTGCTGAGAGAAGAGAGGCCAATTCTATCTCTTAGACATGTCATTTTTGTATAGGTCAGATACACTTGGAAGTGAACTCATCGAATTATGAGCAGCCTTGTCTGATTCCCACCAACCCCTATATGCTCAGGCAGTGCACACATGGATATTCACTTGATGCCCCTCAGAAAAAGTACATTTAAATAATTTTTTATTGATTGGTTTTTTTGAAAAATAGGAATCAAAGCTGATGCCATTATCTCCTTTAATGGGATAAATGGTTTGGAATATCTTCATTACCATAATATTTGCAACATAGCAAAAATAATTAGAAGATCAAATGAAAACTTATGGTTACACAAAAACTTATATTTGAATATTTATAACATATTTATTTATAATTATCAAAAACTGGAAACAAAGTGAACATCCTTCAACTGGATTAACAAACCATGGTACATTCAATGGAAAACACCCACAATAAGAAGGAACAAAATACACATGAAATCAACATGGATGAATCGCAAGTGAATTATGTGAAGTGAAAGATGACAAGACGGTCTCACAAAGCTGCATGCTGTGTGATTCCATTCATATGACATTCTGGAAAAGGCAAAACTAGAATCAGATGCCTATCAGTGATTTCTAGGGACTGGGTTGTAAGGATCCTACGAAGGACGGGAGAAACTTGGGGAGGTAAAGAGACAACTCTGTATTGATGGTGGTGATGGTTACATGACTGTGCATTTGTCAAAACTTGAAGAACTGTATACGAAAAGGAGTGCATTTTACTGTGTGTAAATCATACCTTAGAAAATGGAAAAATTAATGAGAAAGCGGGCTCAGCAATAAGGGACATACCACATGTGGAATATCATTCGGCCATTAAGCATTAAGCTGACCCTTGAACGTCACGGGTTTGAACTGCAGAGGCCCACTTATATGCAGATTTTCAGTAAAAGTTACACGGAGTGTGCCTGCCTCTGCTGTCTGCTACCTCCTTCATCTCTCCTGCCTCTACCACCCCTGAGAGAGCAAGGTCAACCCACCCGCCACCCCCCCACCCCCCGTCTCAGCCTGCTCAACATGAGGAGGATGAGGATAAAGACCTTTATGATGGTCCACTTCCACTTAATGAGTAGTAAATGTATTTTCTCTTTCTTAGGATTTTATTTTGCCGTTGTTATTTTTGAGTCGGAGTCTAACTCTGTCACCTTGACCTGCTGGACTCAGGGTATTCTTCCGCCTCAGCCTTCCAGGTAGCTGGAACCACAGGTGTGCACCACCACACCTGGCTATTTTTATTTTTTGAGTCAAAGTCTCACTCTGTTGCCCAGGCTGGAGTGCAGTGGCATGCTCACGGCCACCGCAGTGTCGACCTGCTGGGCTCCGGCGATCTTTCCACCTTAGCCCTCCAAGTAGCTGGAACTACAGGCACGTGCCACCACGCCCGGCTGATTTTTTCTTTTTTAAAAAATTTATTGTAGAGACAAGGTCTCACCAAGTTGCCCGGGTTGGTCTTGAACCCACTGGCTCAGGCAATCCACTTGCCTCGGCCTCCCAAAGTGCTGGGATTATAGGCTGAGCCTCTGAGCCTGGCCTCCCTTGTATATTTTTAGTTGAAGTATATTTAGAGACATGAGAAAAAGCTTGTGATAAAATGTTAAGAAAGCAGCATACAAAACAGCATTTACAATACGACCCCAATTTTGTATGACACACATACATTGACGACAATGAGAACAAAAAACATGTACATATTATGTTAGAAAAAAGACTAAGGTTGGGTGCAGTGGCTCATGCCTACAATCCCCGCACTTTGGGAGGCCGGGGTAGGATGATTACTTGAGCCTAGGAGTTCAAGACTAGCTTGGACAACATAATGAGACCGTGTCTCAAAATAATAAATAAAATAAAAAATATAG
>CAUYQG010123421.1:0-32050 GCA_963574415.1 Tarsius wallacei | reverse complement strand
GGAAACTCATTCAGTTTGTCACTGAACTCACATTTGGTATAAGTTTCTGAGGGCAGAGACATTTGTCTGCCTTATTCATCATGGCTTCCTTGAGATCAGTCATAGTGACTGGCAAAAAATAAACCCTCAATAAATATTTTTTAAACCAACCTCCTGAATTCTTGCATTTAGAAAAGACCTTGAGCCTCCTCAACAACTACTGAATTCACGTATCTTTGTGAGGCTGAGAAAGAGGAGATGCTGCCACACAGAGTGTTCGTGATTGGAACACACGGTGCAGGGTGAACTGTAAAGGCACAGGAGTCATGTTTGGAAGGAGCAGAGCAAGTGTTACTTCCAAGCAGATGCTGTCTTTAGCAATGTTGCAAGGTGGGTTTATATGTATCCTTTGCCTTAAAAAAAGTTAAGGTATAATTTTCACTTGATAAAAGGTTCAAGTCTTATGTGTTCAGTTCATTAAATTTTGACAGTTGAATGCACTCAGGTTACTACCTAATAAAACAAGGTATGGAATATCTCTATCCTTTCTGAAAATTTATTTGAGCTTTTTTCCAGGAATGTCCCCATAAATTAGGTGCTTGTCTTGCCCTTCCTCAATGTGAAAGCAATCAGCATGTGCACTTTGTGATCAACAATAGTGTGTTCCACACAGCAGGGAAAGGAATTCCCCATTCAATCTAAGGTGCTGAGAAAACTGTATATCTATATGCAGAAGAATGAAGTTAGACACTCATTTCATACCATATATAAAAGGCAACTCAAAATGAATTGAAGACTTAAATATAAGACCTAAAATTCTAAAACAACTAGAAGAAAACATAGGGGAAGAAAAATACATGACATTGGTCTATAGAAAGAAAACTACATGACATTTTGATATTACTCCCAAAGCATATGCAACAAAAACAAAAGTAGACAAATTAGATCATGGCTAGCTAAAAAAAAAAAAAATCCATACAACAAAGAAGACAATCAACAGAGTGAAGAGACAACCTAAAGATGGAAAAATATATTGGAAAATCATGCATCTGATAAGGGATTAAATACATCATACATCAGGTACTCAAACAACTCAATAGCAAGAAAACAAATAATCCAAAGGGCAAAGGACTTGAATAAACATTTTTCAAAAGAAGACATACAAATAGCCAAAGGGTAGATTTTTAAAAAGTGCTCGACATCACAAATAAACAGGGAAATGCAAATTCAAATTAAAACAACAGTGAGATATAACCTCATACTTGTTAGAGTGTCTATTATCAAAAGGACAAGCTATAACAAATGTGGGTGGAGAGGTAAAGAAAAGGGAATCCTTGTAAATCGTTGGTGGAAATATAAATTAGTACAGTCATTGTAGAAAACAGAATGGAGGCTCATCAAAAAATTAAAAATAGAACTACTATATTATCCAGTAGTTCTATTTCTGGGTATATGTCCACAGGTATTGAAATCTGTGTGTTGAAGATATAGCCACACACCCCTGTTCACTGCCCCATTAGTTAAAATAGCAAAGATGTGGAAACAACTTAAGCATCTATCATCAAGTAAATGAATTTTTTAACTGTGGTATATTTACACAAAGAATTAGTATTTGACCTTTATACAAAAGGACGTTCTGTCATCTGCCATAGCATGAATAAACCTGGAGAACATTGTACTAAGTCAAGGAAGCCAGGCCCTGAAAGACAAAGATCTCATGATCACACATACATGAAGTGTTGAAATTTTGAATTCATAGATGCAGGGTAAAATGGTGGTTACCAGAAAATGAGGAGTTGGGTTTTGGGAAGATGTTGGCCAAAAGACACAACATTTCAATTAAATAGGAGGAGTAAGTGAAAAGATTTATATATATCAGGGTCACTATAGTTAATAACAAGATATTAGCACAAGGGAGGAATCGTCAGTTGATGGACACTGCCAAGGGAGGGAGGGAGAGAGGGAGGGGGCACATAGCATGACAAAGGGTGCCTGGTCCCAAACCAGAGAAAATAAGGGCCATCTGAGGTCCAAACTTCACTTTCACACAGTCTTCTTGTGTACCTAATCCTGACTTTTATACCCCACATATGTATAAGAAAAAACTCAAGATATTTATATTTAAAAATTTCCAAGAGAGTAGATTTTGTGTTCTCACCACCAAAAAAAAGGTAAGTATATTAGGTAATGCATATGTTAAATAGTTTACTTAGCCCTTTCACTATGTATACATATATATATAAACACTTATATATATATAAACACTTTGTACAGCATAAATATATACAAATGCCAATCAAAAATTAATTTTTAAATAGATAAGTAAATAAAATGTGTTCCTTTTTATTAGTAAGTTGTAATTCATTGTATGAACAAACCAAGGTATAGTTAGTTATTCATTCTCTTGCTGACAAGGATTTTGGTTGCTACTAGTTTGAGGCTATTTTGAATATAACTACAATACTATGAATATTCTTGCACAAATGCTTGTGTGGCCACACATTTCATTTATTTTGGGTAAATATTTAGGAATTAAATCACTGAGAGAGTAAAGATCTATGTTTATCTTTGTACGAAAGTGCTAAACAAAGTGATTTTACCATTTTACACTCCCTCCAGTAGTGTGTAAGGTTAGACTCCATATTCTGACCAGTACTTGGGGTTATCCAAAATTTTATAGTAACCATTCTGGTGAGTGTAATATAACATTTCACTTTTATTAGTTTTAATTTCTCTGATTACTAATGGTGCAATACTTTATGCATTTGCAATTTATGCACCTTCTATTGTTAAGTATCTGCTCAAGTCTTCAATTTTTATTGGGTTGTTTGTCTTTTTATTATAGATCTGTAGTTCTTTGTATATCCTGGAGCCAAGTAATTTGTCAGTTATATGTACTGCAATTTTTTTTCCTAATCTGTGACTTACCAATTTATTTTCTTAATAGTGTCTTTCTAGAATAAAAATTTTTAATTTTTATGAATTCTAATGTGTACTTTTTCTTTATTATTAACACATTGTGTTATTTCTAAAATTTCTCCCCATTTTGAGAATGTAAAGATAGTGTCATGTTTTCTGTCATAAGATTATTGATTCTAGCTTTCATATGTAAGTATATAATTCATTTAGAATTATTTTTTGTCTGGTAGATCCAGAGATCAAAGTTCTGTGTTTTTCATATAGATATCAAGTTATTCCAGCATTATTTGTTAAAGTGATTTTCTTTTCTCCTTTGAAATGACTTGCTCAAAAGTAAATTGACCATATAGATGAGAGTTTATTTCTGGACTCTCTTCTATTCTACTCATGTATTTTTCTGTCATTACCCCAATACCATACTCTCTTATTCACCCTTCTATTACAGTAAATCTTAAAATCAGATTATATAAATATATATTTATTTTTTGCAACATTATTTTGAGTATTAGTGGTCTTTTGCATTTAAATATATATACATATATATATACATATGTGTGTATATATATATTTATATATATGTATATAAATTTCATTCAAAGACCTGCTTGAAATATTGTTGAGATTGCAATGTGCAATGAGTTTGTAAATGAATTTCAAGTGAATGGACATCTACATTATTGTGTCTTCCAATCCATGAACCTGGTATACTTCCTTATTTATTTATGTCTCTCTAGATTTTGTTCATACTATTTTCCTTTCCAGGTAGCAAGTATGTTCTCCCCTGGGAAGTACCTCTGAGTCACCACACAGGAGCTGGGGACAGGACAGCAACCTGCTTCTCCTGGAATAACAACCTATGCTCTAGGGGTGTGTGCTAGAAGTGAGGGTGTTGTGGTAGCTCCTTGTTTTGTCTGCTTGCCCCTGTTAGTGAACTTCTGTATTACAAACAAGCTGTGGTAGACGAAATTTGGGGACTGGTAGTCTGGGTCTGGTGCACCTAGGGTAAGCTTCCACTCTACAAGCAGAGGCTAGGTGGGGAAAAGGAGATCAAGTTCTATTGGTCATGCTTATCTGTAACACAAGGCAAGGGGGGGATGAAAAATCCTAGTGGTGTGCCCCTCCCATGGTGTAGCCATAGCCCTTGGTTGGAGCTGGGGTTGCAGAGAGAGTCCATGATTTTGGCTGTATCCATCTGGAGTAGAGCACTCAAGTAGGGCTTCTGTAACATTGACCTATTGGTGGGGTGTGGATTGTGTTTCAGATACCACACTCATTGTTGTTAACTTATATTTAGCAGATTTTAGAAAATGTTTCTTCACTTGCTGTATATCCTTAGGATAATTTGCAGAAACTATAAATGATTAATTTTTAGAGTTTTACCAGTTAAATGGCTGTTTTGTTAGACAGATAGTTTGATATAAGCTTCTCATTCTCCCATGCTAGGTCTCATCTTCGAGCTCATTGTTTTTTCTGATATCTTAATCTAAGGACAAAACAGCTATGAGGTAGGATGGTGCTCCTGAAGTCACTGTTATTGGGATGGATGGTGGAAACACTATGCTCCAAACCCACTTCACCCAGGTCACTATCTCCAGACCTCCCTAGGTGCTGTCTCAGCTTTGGCTCTGAGTGGATTGTCATCCTTCGTGGTTAGCATCCTAAAACATGTCACCAACATTTGCTAGTTATAGCCATCTCAATTCTAATTTATGCTGCTCAATATTTGATCCCCTCAAGGTCAGAGCTCTATATTTTCCTAGACAGCAATAAGGTCAACTCCTAAATGAATTAATGCTAATTCACTAATGGGAAAAGTCTGAAGGAATCCCTGAGTGTGTTCTCTTCCTTTTTATGTAGCAAATATATGATTGTATAATACGGATTGGGAGAATGGTTTCCAAATCTTTGTGACTATGGCAAATCTTTCACCAAACCCACAAAAGAAGATGGAAATAATTCCAATTATAATGAGGTTTTATGAGTCTCTTAAAGAGACTGATTCTGGGTTTAAATTTTTTCTTATTTTTGTTGTTAAAATGATCTTTCTGTAATGAAATGTTGGTTGTTGTAGTGATAGTTTTGCTTGGTTTAATTTTAATATTATTATTTTATATTCTTACTGGGTATATGTTACTGAATGTTTGGTAATTTTCATTGTTTCCCAAGTCAGGGAACTGCAGCTCTAAACCACAGTAGTGACTACTTTCAGATCTCTTGTCATGAACTCAATAGACAAAGATAATGCTAATGAACTCATTGAAGGAGGCATTTTGGGCCATGCGAAGATTTTCACCACCATTCAAATCTACATATCTGATCCAGAATCTTATAGTGATATTCACTGGAGAAGTTAAGAAAAACAGTTATAATCTGTTGATATTTTACTTTCTGCTATTAAGTGTATCCTGTCAGAAATAAAATTCTTGCTAAGTCAACATCTTGTAATAACAACATCTATTGCTTCCATCAGATTTCCTGGACACATGATTTTCAAGATAAAAGAAAATTAGATTAATCTAAGAGTTTACTGTTCTTATAAAAGAGATTTCTTATTTTTCAGTACCATGATAATATCCAAGAGGCTACAATGAGATTTTTGTTATTAAGAAGTAATCATCCAATTTATTTAATAAGGTCTAAAAAGCATATAAAATAGAATGCTTGCCAAAAAGAGAGGCACACTATTGCTTAACTTTCCAGATCTCATAACTCTTCGTAAATAAGAAGGTGTTGTCTAATCATGACAATCTGTCAACAAAATTTATTGATTGATTGATTGGGAAAGATTTGGTTAAATCAGATGTTTTGCACTAGCTATATAGAAAGTGTATATACTTAGTAAAATCTTTATCCATGAACTGAAACATATCATGATCCTTGAATATGCCATATTTACTTGTCTGAGGTAAACTAATGTTTTTACTAGTCATTTAATTTTATTTGGATCCCATTTATAGAATCCATCTATTTTAAAGTTCTCCATAGTTACAAGTTATTATCTAACTAAAATGGGATATAAAAGTGCCATCTAGAAGCTGAATTTTAATTATTCAATTTCTCCCTTATGTCTCTCTTTCCTAGTTCCAAATGACTTTATTTTGCTTTGGCGACAGCTACTAAAATTGGGAAATTTCAAGAACCACATTTGACTGTCCTACAATCAAAGAATAATTTAAGTCAAACTGTCCAAGAATGTACTATTCTATGATGATGATGATGACAGTGATAACAGTCATTCCTCATGTTGTGTGTAGCAGGCACTATTGTCAGCACTTCATATGTATTAACACATTCAATTTTAAGAACACAATAATTTGTTTTCCTAAATAATAATTGACATAAAATTGGAAATAATCTGATACTTTCTTTCTGCCAGAGCAATGTTCTTAACCTGAGATGCATACTGACTCACCAGAGAAACTTTTAAAAACTGTGGTACCTGAGCCCCACGCTCAGAGGTTCTAAATTAGTTAGCTGGACTGAATGGGACCAAGGCAAATATTGGTATTTATTTATTTATTTACTTTTTGTGCCTTCTCCTTTTTCCTTTTTTTTGAAATAAAGATGTGGGGTACAATTCAGGGTTAGGTATACAAATGTTGATTATGCAGGTACCCTTGTTGATGAGGTATGCCCCCTCTCCCCTAGCACTTTCCCTCAACTGTCAATCCCAACCCCCTCCCCTGACAGTTTTTCACTACTGCCAATCACTTTCTTGTAGTATTATAATTGTTCAAGGTCCGCTTATGAGTGAGAACATATGGTACTCTGGTCTTTGTTTCTGTGATAGATCATTGAGTTTGATTGACTCTAAATCCTTTCAAGTTGCTCCAAAATCCATGTTTTTCCCTCTTTATGGCTGCAAAATATTCCATTGTGTATAGGTACCACATTCTTTTTATCCAGTCCAGCTTTGTTGGGCAACATGGTTTCAAACATGCTAAAGGGAAAAAAAAATCAAACAACCCCATTAAAAAATGGGCAAAAGACATGAATAGACACTTCTCAAAAGAAGTTATATGGGCAGCCAATAGCTACAGGAAAAGGTGCTCAGCCTCACTCAGCATCAGAGAAATGCAGATCAAAACCACATTGAGATACCACCTAACCCCAGTAAGAATAGCCATCATTAATAAAACAAACAAAATCAGATGCTGGTGAGGATGTGGAGAAAAAGGAACACTTCTACACTGCTGGTGGGAATGCAAACTAGTGCAACCTCTCTGGAAGACAGTGTGGCGGTTTCTGAAAGTACTAGAAACTGATATTCCATATTACCCAGCAATTCCATTATTGAGAATATGCCTGGAGGAATCCAAATCATTTTACAAAAATGATACCAGCACACGTAAGTTTATTGCAGCTCTATTCACAAGGGTATTTATTTTTGAAAGCACCTGATGCAATCTGATTGTGTTGCTAGGGTGAGAAGTAGGGATCTAGGTTTAGTCTTTCACTTAGCAACCATGTGTTCCAGAGATGTCACATAACCTTTATAAGCATAATCTGGAAAATAAAAACAGTAACTGCCATTTATAACCTACAAGTCAGATGTATTTCCAGAAGACATTGAATTATTGTTTGCTAATATGCTTTAAAACTGAAAAATTGCCTGTTATGGTGGCTCGTGTCTATAATCTCAACAGTTTGGGAGGCCACAGTTGGAACATTTCTTGAGCCCAGAAGCTTGAGACAAACCTAGTCAACACAGAGAGATTCATTTTGCCGGAGTCCAGCTCCAGGAGAGAGTCAGGGCTTGCTATGGGGGAATCGGGAAGCGGCGAAAAATAAAAGATGAAAATGACAGGAATCCTCTTCCTGGGGAGAGCTCAAGACTCTGCCAATTTTTATTTAATTATCACATGCTTATATTGTTTTTCCACCCAGCCCTGCACCCACAAGTGTATCTTATGTTGCTAACCAAACGCCCACGTACATCCCTTTTCCCCTCACCTCTTAATATTATCACATTGGCAACACCTGAATTACCAGGAGCCACAATCCTTAGGAAGAGTAAGGTAAAAGGGACCTGAAAACAGGATGTTCACAAATGTTTAATTGAAGAAGAATACCATCTGTGGTTGAAATTGTTAAAGGTCAATTTTGTTGTGAGTGGAAAAGGGATGTACATGGGTGTTTGGTTAGCAATATAAGATACATTTGTGGGTGCAGGGCTGGGTGGAAAAACTATATAAGCATGTGAAAATTCAATAAAAATTGGCAGGGTCTTGAGCTCTCCCCAGGAAGAGGATTCCTGTCGTTTTTTCTTTTTCTTTTTCACCGCTTCCCAATTCTCCCATCTCAAGCCCTGACTCTGTCCTGGAGCTGGACTCTGACAGAACATATATAATGGAATCCATTCTTAACTAAGAAGGAAATCCTGCCATAAAGCATAGTATAAGTTTTGTGTATGTAATCATGACAGAACTAAGATATGGTGGAATATTATCCATAGCTGAGATATGAAACAACCAAAGTTGTTGCCATTTACAGCAACATAGATGAATTTGGAGAACATTGTACTAAATGAAATAAGCAAACACAGAAAGACAAAAACTGCATACGACTTCATTTAGATGTAGAATTAAACTATTTACACTCATACAAACAGTTTTAACAGTGTCTACCAATAGTTGGGGCATGTGAGAGAAATGGGGAGATGTTGCTCAAAGGGTGCAAACTTTCAGTACCTAATATACAGCACAGTGACTATAGCTAATAATAATATATTGCATACTTAAAATTTTCTGAGAGAGTAGATCTTAGGTATTATATCAAAAAGAAAAGGTGAACTGATGAATATGTTATTTAGCGACATTGCAGCAATCATTTCATAATGTATATCAAATGCCATATTGTACATTCTAAAAATATACAATTATTATTTGTCAGTTTAAACCTTAGTAAATTTGGGAAAAAATTGAAAATGAAATAAAGTTGAATTATACACTTAAAATTAAAAATTGAAAATTCAAAAATATAAGAATAAATATTTAGGTTACTCATAATCTTACTACTAAGATACAAGTCTATTTAAGATTTTGTTATATTCTCTGCCACACTTTTTTCTATCCCCATTTTAACTTGATTAAATTAATTACACATACATACAAATACAAACATGGGTTTCTACTTAGTTCTGTCATGATTACATACATAAAATTTATACTATGTTTTGCAACCTCTGTAGACATCATTTTAATAACTGCAATATATTACATATTATGTGGTCATTCCTGTTTTAAGAAGTTATTTCATTTTTGTTATTATAAATAGTACATCTATGAATAAATTATTACAGGAAACATTTGTGTACTTATAATTATTTCTCAACCAAAACATATAAACTTAAAAGGTATTCTTGTATACTTCTATAGTGAAGAAGGGTTGAACTAGAACACTGGTGAAATAGAAGTAGTCTTATATTTGTCATCAAAATAGCTGGACACAAAAAGTCAATATTTTAATGAATAAAATTTGGACCATATTTACTCTAACACAATGTTTGCAATGTTTATAATGGCTAGATGAGGTAATGTTTGTGAATGTACATTATTAAATATAAATATACGTAACAATCGTTATTATTTGCAACAGTAAAAAATGTGATATTGATTTAACACCCAACTCCAGTGAATTTTATGTTGCGTCAGCATCTATTTTGAATGCAAAGTTAGTTTTCTCTTCCAGAGGTAGGGATCAGTCACCCTTGACAGTTTCCAGTTTCACACTGCACCCAAATGGCTCAAACTGGTGGGTATAGATTAAAAATTTAGGTATTTCTTCTGCCCAGAAGGCCTGTTTTTCTGTTGCTTCCTTTAAAGGGTCCATGTAGGCATTTGCCTGTAAAATTAAAGAGACCTATATGCTATTCCCCAACATATACTGCTAGTTGCCATCTCTCTTCTCCTCCTATGTGCTCCCTGACCTCTATGTATGACCTCTGGGCAAGCCATATAAGCCTCACAGATCTGTACAAAAAACTCAAGTTTTCACACTTTGGTTGTGTCATTGAAACCTACAATAGGAGTCCTGATAAACCTGCCTCAAAGAGACCTGAGCAAGTGGATCCCCTGCTGGCGCTCTTTCATCTGGCCTCTGATGACTCCTAGGAACAGTGGTTATCAGTTATTACCAGCTACTAAGGAAGGCTTTGGACAAAACATTTATTTGAAGAAATTTTGTACTATCAGAGTACACGGTTTTGTGCCTCATGTGTGAAATTTAATGCTGCCAATTGTGTAAATTTGTTTTCCTAAATAGAGCGAAATTCATGCTTATATAAGATATTGATCTTCACACTCCTATTCATGAGTTTATGACCTGCTTTCTTTGTTTTCTACATCAAATAATTGCACATGTTCTAATTCCACAATTCCCAATTTACAACATAATTATAAGGCTGTCCTAATTAATATTTTGAAGTTAAATTGGACTGTACAAGAGAAGATACACAGGAACTATTTTAAATTACAATTAGGAAATTCCTTAGATGCTCTCAGTACAGAGGTCCATCTTCAACAGGTGAATTTAGCCTCACCTATCTCCTAATCTTCATGGATATTAAATGTATAGGTAGCCTCAGATTAACAGCTTTCCTTTACTTTTACTGCATTGACCAACTTTCTAAGCAAAATAACACAAATTGACTTCCAAACTAGACTTATAAGAATTCAGGATCTTACCCACTAGTTCTAAGTGTTTTAAGTATAATTGTGAGATATGGGAAAGGAAGAAGGATGCAGAATTGCCTATGCTACACTATTTCTCACTTCGTGTTTGCATTAGAATTCTCTCTGATTCATGTGTAACATATTAGATTTCTAAGTAATATATGCAGCCACATTGCCTACATAAAAAATAGATATTTTGGTCTTGAAGCATACCCCTTTTATTCTTCAATATTTTGAGAGCTTATGTGTAAAATTACCGGAAGACATGCCCCATAAATGCAGAGGTTTAGGGATTGTATAGCCTAAGCAAAACTTGACAGACCAAGTACATCCTGCTAAAATAATTTCACAGATATATGTTCTCCTGCAGTCAAATTACATTGGTGTGTTTGTCTAGAGGTCTATCAATAGCATGTTTTCAAGAGGTTTGACCACCTAGGGTTTTTTTTTTAACTTTGTGTGCCCTAGTAAAGAGAGAGCATGGATGACAATCCTGCTACTAACCTTTTTATGTTCACATGAGCTAAACTTTAAATTAACATTAATTCAGTAAATATTTATAAAATAAATACCCTGCACCAGAAATTATTTTAGATGATTGTGATATAAGCACAAACAATATGAGGAAAATAGTTCCTCTTGTGGACTTATATTCTAAGATAAAGAGAAAGGTAGTAGGGAAATAAAATAGATAAGATTATTGTAAAGTATAGTACATACTACGAATACAATAAATATAATGATATTAAATAAACAGGGTGGGATGGGCTAATTTTGATTGGGGGGTCAATTAAATATTCACTAAAATTTGACTTTTTATTGGAACTTTGGTTTCCCTACTTCATATATAAATAGAAGTCCTTAAATACCATATAGCCCAGCATTTTTCCCCAGAGAAAGCTCCATTCTATTTATAGCTCTATTGGCTATGATCCTTCTTCCAATATTTTGATTGCAAATCACTAAACTGCTAGTTCAACTTAATTAGAGAATTATCTAACATTTTTACTTCTACTGAATCACAAACAATAGGCTGAAACTCTTGAGATAAAACTGAAGTTCATAAAGCTCTTTTACATATCACATATTGAACTTACGCTCACTCATTTCAGGGACAATCACCACAACACGTGCCAAGGTTTCTTCTCCACCTTCACTCACCAGTTCTTTGTCATTGAGTGCAATGTTACTACCCTGAAGATACAAAAATTATAATTATTTGAAGTTGAAATTCTGTTATTCTGGGTTATAACAAACAAAAAATATAGATTAGTCTTTTAAATATTTATAAATCCTTAGAAACAATGGAGTAGTACATAATTAATAATGATCTGAGGGATATACAAGGATAATCCTAAAGACAGCAGGAAAGCTAATTTGTATTTGAAAGTCATTTTTTCTCATTTAAAATTGGGAAAGTTCAACTTTGGTGAAACATTTTAAGTTTTTAAGCTAGTCTTATCTGTCTATCTATAAGTGGTAATTCTTCAAGCAATAGGCCTTGGAAATACCACAGTTCAAGAGAAAATGTGCTAAACTAATAAGTTTAGTTTTAGATACCAGAAATTAAGACAAAATTTAGATGCAGAGTCATTCTGGTCCCATTTAGTCACATCCCATAGACTTTATTTTCAAATAATGTTGGCTTTAGCTTCCAAATACATCACAAATTCATTTATTTCTTACTTCCTCCACTACTGTTTCCAGAGGTCAATTTATCATTATCTAGCATCTAACTTCTATCACCCACTGGACTCCCTGTAGCCACGCATAGTTCCTTTTGCTCAATTTTATTATAAAAACTGTTTTATTATAAAAACTCAAACATACAAAAAGTTCAAAAAGCAGAACAACGAACTCTAGTATTCATCACACAGCTTCAACAATTATCAACTCTATAATTCTTATCCAATCCTTATTCTTTACCTGACACTAATAATAATGAAAAATGACATTCATTATTATTTAATTTACAGTTAGCTTTATGGAGGTAAAGATTGCGTATCTTTGCTATGTCAAAAGCTGGAACTCAACCCTATCCTATTCTCTTCTTTTGGCCTGACCATTACAAGATGATTTAGTGGGGCTTCTGATTTCAAGATCATCCAGGTGGGAAGCAAATCCATATGCATGACAAATATTAGGAAACACTTCAAATATTCTGTTTCTTTCAATGGTTCTCGTACTACTTCACTTCTGTACCATATATCATTGAGACCACACACTGGGGGTAAAGTGGGTAATATCGCCTCTTTTTCGAAGGGCAGCTCCAAACTCCATGATTGGTTCTCATAGAGGCTTTCTTAATTCTCTGGGGGAATTTTCCTTCATTTCCTCCACAAAGATAATAATTGCACTGCCCTCTACCTCATAAATAGAATGGACAAGAAAGAGAAAAGTTATCTAATGTACTTTACGCCTAAGAAAACTATCGTTGCTTCAGATAGCTTTGAAATGTTGGTTTTTAAGTCCTCAGACTTAAACTTTACGGAATGTAAGTTCCATAGTTATAAAAAATTGATTAATAAATCATGTACTTATACTTCATATAAGTCACAAAAGCCAAATCTACAATACATTGTGTTTACTTATGATGAGGAATATTTAATGGTATGTTCTAGTTAGCCCTGCCAGTTCCTTTAAAAAAAAAAAAAGGAAGATTTCTTTATTTTTGTACAAGGAAGAAAAGAAAGCTGAAGAAGTGAAAGAGCCAACGTTAACAGGATAAAATTAGAGAAAAAATATATATACTCTATTACAGGAGGAATAATAATGCAGTGACAGTGAAATCTATCATGTTGTTGAGTAAGTCCCTGTGGATATAATGGGAACAGTATTTTCTGGATAATTAATGGTAGCATGGTCCTATTGATAGGCCATATAAATGGGAATTGTGAAAAAAAAAGTTCTGCTTTAAATTTTATTGCCTCTTTAGGACCCCTCAGAAAAAAATTTTGAAACATTAATCTGAGCAACACAGTGCACTTGCCTAAGTATATTTATTTATCCCTGGCTACCCTTTGTAAACATAAAGAAATACTTCTGCATCTTATTTCTCAGACCTAGAAGATGGTGAAAATAATTTTCTTCTTTGTCACTTTCGCAAAGTTTTTATTTTACTATGCTGGATTTAGCCAAAGTGAAATAAAAGAATGAAACATAGAGGAATCAGTATTTTAAAACTCGGCAGCATCTGTAATAATTATTTCACCTTGTAAACAAAATAGTTTAGCCATCATTAATCAAAGCTTTTTATAATCTAAAATTAGATTATCTTTATGCATATTTAAGAAATCATTATTTTCACTTATGTATTAGTCAGAGTAGACTACCTATTTTAACAAGCAGTACCCAAATCTCAGTGGTTTAACACAATGAAGGCCTATTGCTTCCACAGTACTGTATGATGCGCTTAAGGGATGAGTGGACAGGAATGCTTTGCCTTATGCAGTTACTCAGGACCCAGACTTTGTTCATCTTTTGATGCCACCATCTATAGAAGAAAATAGAGTATATTAAATATGCGAAAGATTATTTTCCCCCAAGACTTGTAGATGTTATATATTGCTTCTGTCTACATCCCATTGACTTGAACTATTCACATAGTCTCACATAGATGGAATTGGTCTAGATATGCAGTGCCAAAAAAAGTACCTATAAAATTATCAAAAGGTTCTATAAGGAAAAATTATTTCATTATAAACTATAAATTGTACTAATGGTAAGGAAAATTTGTTAATAAAACAAATTAAGCTGCTAAATTTAGAATAATTTATTATGCAACAACAAATTCCTAATATCCATATTTAAAGAGACTCAGTATCTTACATAATTGAGGACCAAATACTTTCAAAAAGGGTGGAACCTCGCTCTATTCTCAGCCCCAGAGGATTGTGAGAAGGAAAAAAAACAAATAGCAAAGTATTGAAAAATAAAATATTCATACTTGTGTATCTAACTTTTCCCTTAAGTGAAGAAAGGGGGCTCTACCTATAAAAGTAGGGTATTGTTGAGACCTCCAGATAGCTCTAAATTCTTGATGATATTATATAAAACATTATATTTTAATTTGCTTCTGCACTGGTCTAGGGCAGGGCCACATTAACTTGACGGAGCAGTAAAATGTAAAATTCAATTTGTAAATCTAGATCCCATTTCTCTATTCAGGAGAGTTCAGGCTCATTTTACCTCAGTGTACATTATAAACAAGTACTTGAACCTCTAGCAATATTTTTAAATTTAAAATCTCAAAATTCAGGGATTATAGTTACTAAATTTATGTCTTGACTCAATTAATAAAAAGATGACTCAAAACCATTGTTCAAGATTCTCAGAATCCAGAATGTGAGACAAAAAATTAAGTCAAATCTTGCAACAATGTGGTATGTGCCCTATTAGAAATAGAAGCAAGTGCTATGGAAACCTAGAAATGGGTTATTTCTACAAAAAGTGGCAGTGGTACCTGGAAGTACCTAGGTGTGTCTCTAATTGGCTATGACACAATGGCTATGACAAACTAGGATAAGGACGGTCTTCAGTCTCTGACCATTGAAGATGAGTAAGATTTCACCAGGATGTAATTATAGGGCATTGTATAGGAGGAAGAAAGTTGAAACCATGTGGTATCTCATATCCAGTTAAATCTGGGAATTTTGAGTAAATGTGGGGACCTAAGAATGCTTTTCAACAGCTTGATCACAGCTTTTGTCTTGAAAAATAATTGTCTAAGCCATTTTTCATATCATGATAGAGAGACTCATAAAATGATCCCATGATCTCTCTAGCATTCTCCCTTTGTGTGAGCTCCTCTCCCTGAGTGTGAACAGGATCTGACCTGCTTCTAGAAAACAGAATATGGTGAGATATATGTGCTTATGTGTATACAATTATGTGATTACAAAGATTGTAGTATCGAACTGGCTGAAGTCTTTCTTCTTTACTGGCTTTGAGGAAGCAAGCAGCCGGCCGTGGTGAGAAATTCCATATTGAAAGAAAATAGGAGTGGCCTCCTCCAAGGGATTAAGGCAAAAAGACTAAAATCCTGAGTCTTACAGCTGTGCTACACTGAATTCTGGCAACAACCTGAAAGAGTTTGAAGTGGATACTTCACCAGTCAATTCTCAGATGAGACCATAGTCTCAGCTGACACTGTGAGTGCAGCCTTTCAGAAGACCTAGGGAAGTTGTGCCTAAAATCCTAACCACAGAGACTATAAGATAATCCATATGTGTTGTTTTAAGCTGCTAAATTTAGAATAATTTATTATGCAACAACAAATTCCTAATATCCATATTTAAAGAGAGACTCAGTATCTTACATAAATGAGGACCAAATACTTTCAACAAGGGTGGAAACTGGCTCTATTTTCAGCCCCAGGGGATTGTGAGAAGGCAAGAAAAAAAATAGCAAAGAATTGAAAAATAAAATATTCATACTTGTGTATCTGACTTTTCCCTTAAGCAAAGAAAGGGGGTTATACCTATAAAAGGAGGGTATTGTTAGGACCTCCAGATAGCTCTAAATTCCTGATTAATATTATATAAAGACATTATATTTTAATTTGCTTCTGCACTGGCCTAGGGCAGGGCCATATTAACTTGACAGAACAGTAAAATGAGGCAAGAAAAGGCTTGAGAATTAAATGTTCCTCAGGTGTGCCCATTTAGCCGTGAGGTATAAGCACTGACCAGAGAGCCAGAAAGCCTTCCATAGAATTTTCCAGGGCAGAGCAAATGGACTTCACATAAGAAACTAGGATAAGGACGGTCTTCAGTCTCTGATTAAGCCAAGAAATTTCATATTCTGAGCTTTTCTTACCAACGTCCTCAGAGGCAAATTCATATATGGCAATCAGTAATCAGGAATACAAACACACACACACACACACACACACACACACACACACACACACACACACACAGAGAGAGAGAGAGAGAGAAATAGAGAGAGAGAGAGAGAGAGAGAGAGAGATAATAAATAATACATTCTTAAAGATGCTAGGTCATTCCCTTCTTTGGAAATCACACAAACCCCTCACCCCTGTCTCTGTATATTCTTTTGGCATCTAAGAAAGAGAAGCAAGCAAGACAAGGAGACAACCAAAGAGAATATGCTGAAACACTGGTTGTACCACTGGAGCTCCACTTTAGAGACATGAAAGATTCTATTCACAAACTGTATGCAAATATGCATGGCAGCTCTACAACGAACTGCCAAAATCTAGAAGCAATTTCAGTGTTGTTATGGAAAATGAATAAGCAAACTGTGATATATCCTTACAATGAACACTATCGAGCAATCAAAATGAACAAACTATTGATACGTGCAGCAATGTGAATGGATCTAAAAAACAAAAAACTTTTTACTGAGTGAAAGAAGTCAGTGCCAAAATGTTGCATACTGTGTGATTCCATGTATGTCATGTTCTAAAAAATGTCAAAGTTTAGGGATAGAAAACTGATCAGTGGTTTCAGAGTCAATTTTACTATACCAGAGGCAGCATATGGAAGTTATTGTGTCCTTATTGTGTTAGTGATTTTCATGTATCTGTAAACTGTCAAAACTCATAGAATTTAAAATTTTAAAAACTCTCAATATTACTATAAGTAATTTTTAAACGACTTAAACATTATGAAGGCATTCACTGGCTTATAAATTTGGAATGCCCAGAGAGAAAGAGCATTTCAGGATGATTCAGATCTAGTGTCTTGCAATCTAAAATATTTGTTGTTGTTGTTCAACTGAAAATGGGATCAGAAGTTCTACAGAGAGATTAAGCAATAAAAGTATCATGTCTCTATGTCTTATATATGAACAATAAAGCAATCATTTTAATTGAATATTTCTCCCCTGCCCTTTGCCATGGCAATGGCTAGTTTCTGCTGACTTGATAAGATTAGACTATTGATTTGATTTTATTATAAAATATGTCTTGAATTAAGCAATTTCATGTTCATCTTATAAACAAAAAATATGCCTACCTAGTGTTTCTTTAAAATGTGATTGATGTACTTATTATAACAAAATCATCAACAGTGCTTGCTAAAAACCTAGGTTTTAGGGGTCCCTCCCTATATTTAGAATCCCTGAAGGATATAATTTAGAATCTTTGAGGTATTCAAGTATTAACAAATTTCCCATGTGATTCCTGCAACAGTCAACAGTGTCCTGACTGCCAGCACAAAAGCATATTTACAGATTTCATTGTACTAAAATATACTGTAGTATTCAACACTGTGGATCACTTCTTTTGGAACTCTCTCTTCCTGATTCCAAGGATTCTGACTTCTCCTTATCTGTCATTCTGCCATTCTTTGCTACTCATTTTCTTTCTCTGGCTGGGTCGACAGTCATGCTGAGATGTATCCAAAAAGAAGAAAGAGTAGCGCGTTTCTCTCTTTTTCTCTCTCTCTCTCTCTTTCTCTCTCTCTCTCTCTCCATATATATATATACACACACATACACAACAGAAGGAAAAAATAAATACTATAGAGGTATAAACAAAAGATGTTCATGTTTTTTAATTTTTAATTTTGAAATAATTACAGATTTATAGCAAGTTGCGAAGATGGTAGAGTTTCCTTGTTCCTGTTAAAAATGATTTTATGTATATATCAAACCAACAGCTAACATCAAACTTAATAGTTAACACTAATTTTATCCCCCCTAACATCAGATCAAGAAAAATGTGGTCACTGTCGCCATTGATATTAATGTTGGTTTATAAGTACTCAGTTACCAATACTAGATATTTAAATAAGCTGCATACATACTGAGACAAAATCAAAATTATCGTTTAATATATTTTTTTATTGTTGATCTTGAAACCTGGGAAAAATATATAGTGACACTGTTATTAACAAAAGTATCATATGTCAATATTGAGAATATTCAGGAAATTTTTCAGTTATAAAATACTTATAAACATCAATAACTCTCTTATATCCCAACAATTACCAAAGGGAGAAAATATGGAAAAAAATCTAAGTAAAAATCGAATTTGAATATTTGAAAATAGAAATAGACTTTCTAAAAAATGTGATGTACTTATATGAAAAAGTAAATTACAAATATTTTAGAAGAGTTGCAAACAAAGTCTTAATAAGTTGTAGAGAAAAATGTTTCTAGATAACAAAACTCTATATTATAATCTCTAAAATTAATATGTAAGAGAAGTTTTTAATTTGAAGAAATTATCTTAAATATAACTCAGAATTATAAAATAAATTATATAACCTGAGTCATTTCAAAAAAATAACAGTAATTAGAGTAAGTACAGATTTGGAAGATTAAAATAGGTTTATGAAAGCAAATATTGGGATATGTTGAAAAGATACAATTAAAACAGCATGATACAGCATTAGCATTTCATAGCTTTATGATGCAGGATAGAAAATCTAGGGAAGGCAAAAAATTCCTGTATATTAGAACATTTAGTAACATCTTAAATCATTGATTAAAAGATAGAAAAATGAATGACAATTGGGCAATTGGCTACTTGAAAAAGAGAAATGCCTCTACATATCATATTCCTGCTCAATGGCAGGAAGCATGTATTATTAGACTTTGCATTTCTCCACCTTGATCTCTAGCAAAACAAGTGCATAACTAAGGTGATCCATCATCTCGATTTGCATGGAACTGACAAGTTTTCCAGCATGTGGAAATTCCCATGCTAAAATCTTGAATATTCCATGCAAATTCAGACTACCTTTTCTTTAACTTTTGTCTAGAATTTGTTTCTTGTTTTTTTTTAAATTTAATTGAATAATGAAAGTTCTGTGGTCCCTTTATCACAAATAATTGAAAGAGATTTTATAATTTAAAAAAATAATAAGGCAGAGTGAACAGAAGAACATGCAGCATTGTTTTGTCCACAGACAGAAATATATTCAAAGATATAGTCTGCAAAGCTATACATACATTCTTTCTGAAAGGGGAGATGGAGTGTAGAAAGCAAGACAGAATATCCTGCCTGAATACATATGTCAGTATTCTCAGTAAGATTAAAGCTGAGACACATGAATATTACAGGAGAGAGGTTCAGGCTAATACCTTTGCACATGCCCTCAGCTTTGTAAAATTAATCTGTTTAAAAAGCCACCCAAAATATGTTTTATAGCCGTCAAAAACTGTTTGGCCTGACCTACAATTAGATACAGAGGGAAAAGGTAATGATTTCAAGTAAGATAAAAAGCTGTAAGTAAACAATTTTATGTTGGAAAATAATATTATGGGATTAAAAACTGCAAGCTTCTTAGGGTAGAAACCATGTCTATTTCTTTTGTCACGGAATTCTCATTATCTTACACACACTAAGACAATAAGCAATTATACGTATACATATATGTATAAAGTGAATAAAGGTTAGAAACACAGTTTCATCACTCACCTGTGTTCAGAACTGAATAAGTGTAAAGGTTACAATAGGTAAACATGGAAATAAACAAGAAATAGAAAATGTATCTTACTTTCAAAATAAAATGCCTGTGTGTTTAATATTAAAGCAAGGATATAGAAAGCATTGTAGAAGTTTCAGGGAATTAAGGAAAAGATTCTCACTGCAATGGAGGATTTGTGTTGATCTATATTCAGCAGTAGAAAATGAAAACTTCTTTTTAATGTGTAGTTACAAATGAAGTGTGAAGCTTCCTTTTCAGATTAATGCAAAAACAGTTCTTAAGGTTTAATGCCAAAAGGAAGAAAATTAATGATATGACTCACATATAATTTTTCTTGTGAAAATCAATGAAATAATGGAGGTACAAACAGTGCTAAGAAAATAAATAAGGCACATCTTTGTATAAACTAGTTTAAAATATGAAATACATACTGGAGAACCAGAGCAGCCTCTTAATCTAAGAATTATCAAGTTTCAAAAGAGAAAAGAAAAAGTATTTCATTTAAGGGCTTTAGGAAATAAAATTGAGCTTGAAGAAATATTCAAGTGACTCCCAGAAAACATTAGTAAAGAGACAATATGTTAGGGGAAATGTGAAGAAAACAAGGATTGTTCATTTTTGGGTTTTTTCTGGACTTCTTGTTCTCCCCGTCCTCTGTTGCTGTAGACTAGTTCTTGGTCTGATTACCTTTCTTTCACCACCTGACACCACTGTTTTATCCTTTGACAACCTGAAATCTCCAAGTCTGTTTGTATAGTGAAATGCAGTCTTCCAAGTGTGTCCTTTATTCTTGCTCCCAAAGATAAACACTAAGCTTTTTGTTTATGTTGGTTTTTTTCCTTTACCTGGAATTTAAAGTAATTCAGGCTAATGCTACCTACTAATCTGGTTACCTAGTTATAGCACATTTTAATTCTTAGCATGTTATAGTTAAAGAAGTCTGATAAGATAATGTGCAAAATTTTAGGTAAATTTGACCATGCCAATTTTTCCCCAATTCCATAAGAGCCCCTTTTTAGTGAATACATGATGAATTTCCTTCAGGTTAGATAATATCTAACCTGAATAGTGAATCAAGTATTTTTTTTAAAGCAAATTCTTAGCAATTCTCTCTCTGACTCTGTGTGTGTGTGCACGTGTGTGTGTGTGTGTGTGTGTGTGTGTGTGTGTGTAATGTTCTAAGTGAACAGCCTAGGGTATGAAAAATGGTCTTCAGTTAAAAAGATTTATTTTTCTCTTGTGTTTTGTAAGGTATTTTTCTCTAATGCATCCCAATTCTCTCTACATAAGGTAAAAATTACTGCCCAGTGCATCCAAACACAGTCTATCAGTTTCATTTTTTTTTTTTTCTCCTTTGGAAACACCATCTCTAATCACTTGTCCTCCCATTTCAACATTACCATTTGTTCTCTAATTCCCTCTAGTTAATTTATCTATATTCACCTAAATTATAAAGTGCTATTTTATTACTCATTTTGTAAATTATAAATATAATATATACATTGTTTCATATATATAGATATATGTTTACTCCAGCATCATTCCTAGTGATTCAATAGTATTGCTTCTTTCAGTTTGTGATGGATTTTTTTCAGTTGCTTGTTTAGAGACTATTTAATCCTTCATCATTCCACTCTGTCCCCTGGAATCTAACCCATATGGACTGCATCCACTGGGCTCCTGCCTTCTGATTTCCAGTTGAGTTCAGCCAATGAGAGACCCTAACAGGAGATCAAAATGCTCGTGGAAAATGAGATCTGATCTTTATCTTCCTCACTACCAGATCTCCATATTGACTGCGTCCCTCACATTAAAGCCAGAGATCAGTGAGTGCTACATTCACTCACTCTGGATTCTAGTAACTGCCTGCTCCCTTTACCCCATTCAAGTCTTGGAGTAGCAAAAGTTCACTTTTTGCTAGCCTGACGGCATTTTATTTCTTTTGATTCACCTTAATCTGACCATGCCAGTTAAGTTATTCCTTTACTAATATATGCTATTCATAAAAATCCTATTTGTGCTTTTTTTCATACTGAAAACCTGACTGATACAATAAGTAGTACCAGAAGATACCTCAGAAAACAGAAGACAAACTCTGAAAAAAATCTGACTTTTGGTGAAAAAAATAATATTACTAATCTGCGGCATTAAATGGTGCCACAACTATCAGTTATTACTGCTAGTGACATGGCATAAATTACAGGTGAAGAGCAAGGTGATAGGAGATCAAGTGGTTGCGGCACTTAATTGCTAAGGTAATAGTAGTAATTATAAAATGTGTGGGGTCATCTGATATACCTTTTGAGGACACTAGAGTTTATACACAGTTAAAAAAAAAGGAAAGAGAGCAAAATAAAGCAAGAAGGAAAGAAGAACGGAAGAAAGGGGAAGGAACAAAGGAAGGGAGTGAGGGAAGAAGGGAGGGAAAAGGAAAGAAGGAAAGAGGGAAAGACAGAGTAAGAAAAGGAGAGAGACAGAGAGAGAGAGAAACTGAAATCCTTCAATTCCTAACTGAAAATGCAGGTAGAAAATTAGAAAACTTCTGTGGAAGCTTTAAAGAATTCACTTGTCCATTTATCTCCTGCAGTCCCAGAGAAGATATTGCTGAGTATCTAGCTTAGGACCAAAATAAATTATAAATTTAATGTAATGCTCTATCCTGGCCAGTCTCTTATGCTGAAGTAAGAACAATGGTATAGAAAGAATGACTGCTCTCATTGTTGCACCAAGTAGTTCACTGAAGGAAATTTTATTTTCCCTCTTTGTGATTTTCTTCTTAGCGAAACCTACTCATCAGGGAACACAGTCATTGTTTTGACAAATTGGAATCCAAGAAAGTCTCTTGGCCATACAGTGGTCCTCAGGCTGCTATCCAATAGGCAGAGAAGGAGGTTACCAAGGGGAAATGTGGCTTCTACCATACAGTTGGGACCAAGTGAGGACTATATCTAAATCCAAAAAATTTTCTAAAGTGTCTCTTGGTACTCCATATCCAATAATATTGGTCAATGAGAAACTGCAAAGATCTATTAAAGACAAGACCCCTATAAACGCAAATCATGCAGTAATTGTTTGGAGAACCTCAAAAGGTTAAAAACTACAATTAAAATAAGCTCAGAATTTAAAGGGAACATCAATGAGAATTAAAATAACTAAGCTATTATTATCATCTTTGATCATGAGTAATAAAAAATCCCAGCTTCCCCACAATTGCCAACTCCAAGGGAGTTTACCATCCTTGTTATTTTCCTTTAAACATGTTCACATCTTTTAAAGTAGTCTCTTTATTAGGCTCTCCTCAATTACCTCATTTGATAGTTCTATATATTCCCTACTCCATGCAACTATGGCATACTAATTTATTTAAATAATCTACTATTGTTGAATATTTAGATCATTTCATTTTTTTCCACTTGTTTTAAATAACTACCATACACTTCGTAGGAACTAAATTATGTTAACCCCATTGAACTCAGGTATAGAGTTAGATTAATCATAAGCATTGTTTCATGACATGTTATTACCTTTTTCTTTTGTATGGTCCTTTTTATTTACTGCAATCATTTAGTTATTTAAATTATTCATTTGTTTAATAATCCTGAATTGTGTATTTATTACTTATATGCATTTATAATTTATTATGTATTTGTATGTAATCTCAAAATAATTTATTATTTGATTTTTTTATTTTTGAGATTTATAAATATAAGTAACAAGACAGGAAAAGACATGAATCCCAAGAGGATACATGAAAGCTTGAAAAATATATAAAAATATACTTAACCTCACTAGTAATTAAAGAAATGCAAATCCAGACAAGAAAAAATCATAAACCATTTGATAGGTAAAAATCAAGAAGTCTAAACATATCAAAAGTCAGAAGGGAAATGGATTACTGGTAAGAGTTTAAATTAATTCAAAACTTTGAAAGACAATTTGGCATTGTCTTGTAAAGCTGAACATTGATATATCCTATAACTGACAATTCCACTCATAAAAGTATATGTTAACAGGTGTTTGAAAAGTGGCATGTACAGAATGTTCATTGCATCCCTACATATACATGAAAAAAAGGTGGAAATAACCTAAGTAAAAATTCATGGAAAATAAAGGATGACAATGAATAAATATGATAAATGACCTCTTTTCAAAGATGAAGGAAAGATTGCCATATCCTATTAGTCAGGTGTCACGCCTGACCAGAAAGGAAGATTATCCAAGGATATACTGATGATATAATAACAATAATAATAATAGATTGAAGAAAAAAAAAGTCTTAAGTCAAAGGGACAAATTACTTATCCAAAGATCTGTACCCTGGGTTTATCCCCTTTAACTGCCATCTACCTAAACGGGGGGAAAAAAGAGAGAGAGAGCGAGCACACTTTAAAGTATTTGGGTATTTATTTTCAACCATTAGCAATAAAACACGATTACAATGGTAGTATTTGGGTTAAAAAATGGTCTCTTCATTGAAAAAATAAAGCAGTTTTATGATTGTAGAAAAATAAGTCTATGTAGTCATAACAGATGTTCCTGAAGGGAATGATGAATCCAAAAGCTGAGTCATAATTACTATTAGAGAAAGTCTTAAAGCTCCTGACCTCTAAATAGAAGACAAAAGTGAGAGGATACTTGATACTGTGTGAAAAACAATTTATTTGGCTATATGATGTTATCTTTTTATTTCTCTTCTGTCTTATAATTAGTGCTTCTTCTTGATCATGCTCCCTATTATAAAGGATGCATTGAATAGTATAGATAGAAAATGATTACTTTTATTTATCTCGGCCCCTCTGTTTCATGTCATGATTGATAGTATGGAGTTTACTGCTTTCAGCTGAACAATAACCCTGCTAGGATTCCCTAATTGGATTCCTATTCAGGACTTACACATATACACGCACACCCCTAAGAGACAAAGGTTGGCATAATGTGCTTTGAAACCGAAAACTCTAGATTAAGGGTTGCTTAATTTTCTCCTGATTCTGTGGCTAACAAAATGACTTTAGGCCAGTTTCCCCATCTCAATAGCCTTATAGGGAAAGTAAGAGAATTGTGTTATATGATTGATAAAGATGCTTCTAATATTGCCTGTAATATTTAACTCTCTCTCTCTCTAAACAACTGTTACAGGTTGAATTGTATATTGCAAAAATTTGTAATGTAAAATCCTAATCCCCGTTACCTCAGAATGTGACTTTTTATAGAAATAAGATTGTTGCAGATATAATTGCTTAAGTATGACATAATACTAAGGTAGAGTGGTCCTTTAATCTAATCTGACTGGTGTCCTTGTTTTTTAAAATGTCATGTGAAGTGACTGACATGCAGAAAAGGAAGATAAAATGAAGAGACAGAGAAGAAGACATTCTACAAGCAGAAGAATGCCTGTGATGACCAGAAGCTATAGAAAGACCTAAAAAATATCCTTCCCTAGTTTTTACATGGATGGCATAATCCAGTCAACAACTTAATATTGGATGTGTGGCCTCCAGAATTGTGAGACAATAAATTTCTGTTTTTCTAAGTTACCCAGTTTGTACAATTTTGTTATGGCAGCCCTAGGACACTAACACACCCACCTTTAAAGTTCCTTTTCCTGGCTTATGTTATAGATCCGTGGAATGAAGATTCTTCTCTCCACCAGCATGGTGCTCTTCACTACACCCTCTCCAGGGAATACAGGAGGTGGTGAGCCAAAAAGGAGGTCCATCTACAATCAGCTTCTTTGGGCATAAACTGAGATACATCATCATTTATTTTATTATGTACACAGTTAAATAAAATACATAAAATACATTTATTAACTACAGCACCAAAAATTATGAAATGATTAAGCAAATCCTTTAGAAGAATGCCTATTGAGTACCTACTATGTGCCATGGATAGCCCTACAAGGTTATTCTTTTCAAGGATATTAATGTAATATGTATCTATACTAGTATGCCTACAGATATCTGAAAAACACAACAAAGACAATTTTTTTCTTTTTTAAACTTTTTCCTATAATATTGGACGTGTGGCCTCCATAAGGATGGATGGCCATAAGGTTATGGAATATTTTATGTTCTGCCTTCTTAAATTCTCCACACACAGGGTACTTTTAGTTTGAAAAAAAACTATAAATTACCTTTTGGTTTACCTTAATAGAGTTACCTGATTAATCCCAAAACTATGGTGTGAGACTGTTAGGATTTCCATTTTTTAGATTAAAAAATAGAAGATCAGAAAATTAAGTAGCACAAGGTATCCCAGATTATAAGTAATTGGCCCAGGATTTGGAATATAGTCAGTATGGTCATCCACTACTTTGCTTGCCTCAGCATAAGATGACAGATATTATTACACTCACTACGTTCAAAAGCAAGTAATTTCATTCATTTAGCCTGTATAACTTTAGAGAAAAGTGATAATAGTCATCAGTTTTTCTTAAACATTGAAAATAATCATTATTTGTCTCAAGGGAATTACAAAGATTCAGGGGCCCCAAACTTGGAAATACAATACTGAATTTACGTTTCCTAATATACTGGGTATAAGAGCAAAAAAAAAAAAAAAAGCTTAAATTTCCATTTAATTTATTTATAAAGGTCTAATTTAACTTTGGTTCTAGTAGCCCAATTAGCACTTTTATTACATTTTACAACATGTACAATTCTTACCTGCTCCGTCCTTCTCTATAATACTTCTTTTATATCTCCTTAGGAAACATGCTTGATTTCATTAAATTTTTAATTATTAAAGGAATAAATGTATCAGGCTCTTTCTTTCTAGAAAAGCAAATTGGTTTATATTCAAAGATTTTAAGAAGCCAAGTTTCAAAGCCTCCTTTTAAACTGATCTGAAACATGTAGAATGAAATTATATAGTAGACTTTCTTTTATAAATGTGGTCATCAAAGAAGCCAGTATGCTGTTTGGTTCCTATGTTATTACACTTCATAATGGACTTTGAATGAAGAAGGATAAAAGTGAACATCATTAAAGAAGATAATTCATGCAGAATAGGTCTTTAAAGACAGTTATTCGTTGATGAAAGGTGTAAGTATCATTATATACTTGTAAAATGAAGAAGAATTAAAACTTTGGAACCTAAAAAAATTAAGATTGCATATCCTGGGAGCCAACCTGAAGAAGATACAGCCAATTACTTATACCAATTAAGTAAAATAGCTGAAGGTAGTACGCATTAGTTTGGTAATGATAAATAACAAAGCCTGGGTTAGTTATAAACATATATTTCTATTATTTTATCTTTATTTATTCAGTTGCTTATTCAATTAAAGTTTTATTGAAAAAATATAAAGAAAGAAAAATTCATACTACCCAACTATTCAAATTATATTCCTATGTATTCTAGTCCCCCTTGAAATTATGGAGAATCATGTGACTAGTTCTGACTAATTAAATATGATTTGAAGTAACATGTGCTCCTTCCAGGCCAAAGCAATGAAAAAATCCCAGGGCAACTCTCAGTTTTTCATTTCCCCTGCTACATCAATCAGGAAGAAGATCTCATATTTCAGGTGATGGATCTGCAATACTAAACAACCTGGGTTCCTGAATTACTGCATGAATGAAAGCTGATCTTGGTAGTTACCCAAACCATGAATGGGTAAAGAACATCATGAGTAAAGAACACAGTTTTTAAGTTACTGAGATTTGGAGTCTAGGTCACCACAGTCCAGTCCAAGATCTTCTTGACAACTATGCCTATCATGTCCACTCATTCATTTGACCAGTATTGTTGAGTACTTTCTATTTATCAAGCCATGTACTAGAGATTCTGAAGATGTAGTGGTAAGAATAAAAAAGTCCTGACCTATATATGGAGTTTATAATCTAATGAGATACAGATATTAAATATGTTTTTAAATAATTGTTTAATATCCTATTATTTCACTATTTTTATTTTTTACTTTATAATACTATATAACAATATTCCACACCCAAATAAGAATATATCTAGTTCAGGCTTTATTCTACAGAGAAGCCTGTTTAATTCACATGCTCACTGGACTATAAAAAAATCTTGACAATAATTGTCATCTTCATAATTGTTTAGAGTGGAAAAGTAACTTCAATGCCAATTACTTAATCATGGCCAGAAATGCAAGTTAAAATTAACTCAGGATATTTGGAAACACATTTACAGGATTTATTTGAGACTCATATTTAAGGTGTGATTCTATGGAGACTTTATTTCCTTCTGTCAAGTGCCTGGGGTATAACTAACATGACCACTTTAAATTTATTATGGGGTCACATTATATATATTATATATATAATATATATAATATAAATTCTGGACAAAAAATTATGTGTGCACTAGTTTTTCATAAATGGTTTCTGTGGGACATTTTTCTCACTTTTATACAGAGCAAAGCCTGTTACAGGGAAGTTTTCATACTGTGTGACTGTGCAGAGAGATGTTTTTCCAAATCATCTTTTCACAAAATTTGTTATCTTTCAGATTCCCAGCTTTATGTAAGCAATCTTTTTTTTAAATTGTGCAGGCTCTTGGCATTGCCAACTTTATCTCTCACAGTGCCTATTAAAAATTAAAGACTCAGAACCTTTGGCTGATATTCCCAAGCAGATATTGACATCAATTAGGAAATTTTAAAAATTTATATTTATTTGTTGTTTTTTGACCTTTATGATTTTTGTTCCCTTCTTTCTAACTCAGCTACAAATTTGTTTTCTTTTTCTACAAACTTATTTGTACTTGGACTTTTTTATTTTCCCAATATTATTTATTTACTTATTAATAGTTAAGGTGACAGGTATAATTGCATATATTTATCATGTGCAACATAATATTTTGAAGTATTCATACATTGTAGAATGGCTAACTGTAGCTAACTAATATATGCATTACCTCATATAGCAAACATTTTTTGTGGTGAGAACATTTATCCATGTTCTTAGCATTTTTCCAGAATACAATATATCATCAACTATATAGTCTTCATGCTGTATGAGAGTTCTCCTGAATTTATTTTTCTTATTAACTGTTATTTTGTAACCTTTAACAAACAGTTATTCAATCTCTCCCAACTGCCTCAGCCTCTGGTGGTCACCATTCTAGTCTCTATTTCTATGAGATCAACTCTTTTAGATTTCATATAAATTAGGTCAAGTGGTATTTGTCTTTTTGCTCCTGCCTTCTTGTTTCACTTAAAATAATGTCTTCCAAATTAATCCAAGTTGTTACTCATGATAGGATTTCATTCTTCTTCACAGCTGAATTGTGTGTGTGTGTGTGTGTGTGTGTGTGTGTGTGTGTGTGTGTGATATTTTCTAGTTTTAATTTTTGGAGGAACTTCAAATTTTGTTTCCCATGGCTGTACTATACACTTCCACCAACAGCATGCAAATGCTCCCTTTTGTCCATATCTTGACCAACACTTGTCTTTTGATAGAAGTCATTCTAACCATGAGGTGATACCTCATGGTTTTGATTTGCATTTACCTGAAAATTAGTGACATTAAGCACATTTTAATTTACCTATTGGTCATTTACATGTCATCTTTTGAGGAATGACTATTCAGGTATTCTTTCTATCCTTTTTTTTTTTTTTTTTTTTTTTTGAGTTGGAGTCTCACTCTGTCGCCCAGTCTAGAGTGCAGTAGAACGCTCATGGTCACCCCAGCATCGACCTGTTGGGCTCCCAGGATTCTTTTGCCTCAGCAACCCAGCATCGACCTGTTGGGCTCTTGTGACCCTTCAGCCTCAGCCTTCCAAGCAGCCAGAATTACAGACATGAGCTACCATGTCTGGCTAATTTTTTGATTTATGGTAAAGACAAGGTCTTGCCAAGTTGCCCGGGCTGGCCTTGAACCCACGGGCTCAGGCAATCCACTCGCCTCAGCCTCCCAAAGTGCTAGAATTACAGGCTGAGCCACAGAGCCCGGCCTTCTTTTCATTTTTAAACAGGCTATTTGTTTTCATGTTATTGAATTGTTTGAATTATATTTTGGATATTAACCATCTAGCCGACGTAAATTCATGAAAATTTTCTCCCCTTCTGTAGTTTGTCTCTTAATTCTGGTGACTGTTCATTTTGCTGTGTATAAGCTTTTACTTTCATGTAATCACATTTACCTGTTACTTTTTTTGCCTATGCTTTTGATTTTGCCAAAAATTGTTGTCCAGACAAATGTCATGGAGTTTTCCCCTCTGTTTTCTTCCAGTAGTTTCATAGTTTTAGGTTATACATTTAAGTCTTTAATCTATTTTGAGATAATTTTTGCATATGTTATAAGGACCTAATTTAATCATTCTGCATGTGGATATCCAGGTTTTCTAGCACCATTTATTGAAATGGTTGGTCTATGCTCATTGTGTGTTCTTTGTCCCTTTGTAAAAAAATCTGTTGGCTATAAATGCATGGGCTTATTTCTGGATTATTTTGTTCCACTGGGCTGTCTGTTTTTATGCCAATGCCATGCTGTTTTGGTTACTAGAGATTTGTGACACATTTTGAAGTTAGGTTTGATGCCTCTAGTTTTGTTCTTTTTGCCCAAAAATGCTTTGGCAATTTGAGGTCTTTCATGGTTTCTTACACATTTTAGGTTATTTCTTCCTATTTCTGTGAAGACTGTCTGGTATTTTGATAGGGATTTCATTAACTCTGTAGACTGACCGATTAAGTCTGAACACATTCAAAAACCAATACTGTGAACACTAGGTATGGAACAAGGCATTCCTTCTATCTAGAATAGACTCAAACACATACGCCTTTGGGAGACAGGTGCAGTACTTAAAGGGGACTCAATGAACCTAACTTATTAACGTTACAAAATATTTGCTCTAGGTAACAAACTTTTTATAACCTCACAGTACAAGGGCCTTCCATCTGTCTCTTCATTTATTATTATTTTTAATATACCTGAAACATTTTGGTGAGGTGAACTCTGAATACTGTTTAACATTTGGTTAAGATGGAAAATTGAATCCAAACTATAAGTATCCAAATATCCTCTATGTGCAAGTAATTATGGATGGTGGAATACAGCCTATGGTTCACTAAAAAATATCTACTTCCAAGGCAGTCTAGATTTTGCTGTTTAACTATTTCAGAGTGTCTTAATTTTTAAAATCTCATTTTATTACAAATAAGTTTAGGGATTCTTGCTTTTAAGACTTGTTTAATGATCAAAGTAATACAGTTCTTTGTTCTTTATTCAGGGCTTAATATTTTCAATTTCAATAAAAGCATTTCTACTCTTAAAAATAGGTTGCAAAGACAATTCTTCATTAGATATACAAAATAAGAGATCTAAAATTAAGTAACACAGCGATCCCTTCGAGAAATTCTATGGGAGTATGTACAGTCCATAGTAGGTAGAATTACAATGGAACTTTACCAATAAATATTAAATACAAACTATCATATATTTTCTTTAAATCTTGTCTGCCTTAGCCTTATTGGATGGGCAGCTCTCTGCTTGTAAAAGTGTCTGTGTGATTATAATAAAGGAATGCAACTTCTTGGTGTAGGATTATAAAGGGTACACATGAAGTTAATTGTGAATTGACATTCTGCTGTGGAAGGGAGTTAAAAGCAGGTTGGCAGAGTAAGAGAAAATTAAGAAAAGCTGGTGTTTTGGGTTCCCAGAAAAACAGACTGATATGAAGATCTGTAGTTTAAAAAAAAAGTTTATTTAGGAGACCTCATGAGAATGACACCTACGACAAAGTGATAAAGCAGGATTGGGCACATGGAGAAGTTCAACTACAGTGCAGCTGCAAACGACAGAGGCTTTTAGAATTGCCATATTTAACAAATAAAAATACAAGTTCCCACCGGGCTCGGTGGCTCAGCCTGTAATCCCGCACCTTGGGAGGCTGAGGTGAGTGGATTGCCTGAGCCCGCGTGTTCGAGACCCACCCGGGCAACTTGGCGAGACCTCATCTCTACAATAAATCAAAAATTAGCCAGGTGTGGTAGCGCGCACCTGTAGTTCCAGCTACTTGGAAGGCTGAGGCGGAAGGATCGCCGGAGCCCAGCAGGTCGAGGCTGCGGTGGCCGGGAGTGGCCACTGCACTCCAGTCTGGGCGACGGAGTGA
>CAUYQG010123420.1:0-19074 GCA_963574415.1 Tarsius wallacei | reverse complement strand
AATGGAAATATTTTGTACTTTGTATCAATATCAACTTTCTAGTTGCCAGTATTATACTTTTGCAAGATGTTACCATTGGAGAAAATGGAATAGAGTACACAGGAGTACTCTGTATTCTTTCTTTTTTTTTTTTTTTTTTTTGAGTTGGAGTCTCACACCATTGTCCAGGCTAGAGTACAGTGGCACGCTCACGGCCACCTCAGCGTTGACCCGCTGGGCTCCGGCGATCCTTCCGCCTCAGCCTTCCAAGTAGCTGGAACTACAAGGGCACGACTCCACGCCCGGCTGATTTTTTGATTTATTGTAGAGCTGAGGTCTCGCCAAGTTGCCCAGGCGGGTCTCGAACCCACGGGCTCAGGCAATCCACTCACCTCGGCCTCCCAAAGCGCGGGATTACAGGCTGAGCCACCGAGCCCAGCTCACTTCAATATCTTTACCAAAGCCTTTCAGGTCTAACGTGATCCAGCTAACCCCAACCCTGCAGCACGATTTACTCTTTCTCACCACCATTCTGTAGCACATGTACTCTCTGAAGCTGGCTGCTTCCTGGATGTTTCTCAAAACGCTCAATTACGCGCTTATTTCAGGACCTTTGCAACAGCTGCTCCCTCTGCCTGAAACACTCCTCCCCAGACACCCGAAGGTCTACACCATCATTTCTTCAATCTACGCTCACGTGATCTTGACCCACACTCCTCAAGCATCCTCTATCTCTTTAGCTAGTTTCATTTTCTTTCTTATCCCATGCCACCAGTGACGTCTTAAATGTCAATTCTTTTGCTTGCTCTCATCGTAGAGAGGGGCCCAGGAATGAGCCCAATTGCTTGACTGAAGACCTCCCACCAGGTCCAGGAGGGCATTCTGAGCTCTCAGCAGACATTGCCAATCCATCATGGCCCTGGGCGTGGTCTCTGCTATATTCGTGACTCACAGGCATGACAGAGAGAGCTGGCCTATGAGGTGACGCTGTTTTGCCATCTCTAATTAAAAACAAATGCAACGTACACATTTTGTTCCCATGCTGGATCTCAATGCTCTAGTTTGCAGCTTCCTTGGAGGGTGGGTCAAGAGGCTAAGACAGGTTGGGGTAAGCAGAGATGACAGCTCCTGAGCCTCCAAACTGCCTCTCGTGGAGACGACTCACTGCACCGGGATGCCCCCAGGGCCGCTAGAGGCCCCTCAGTCAGCCCCGAGTCTCTGAAAATGCAGTCGAGAAAATACCCCCGTGATTTCTGCTTGCCTCAGCACTGGCTGTCAGGTGTTCTGTGGAACAATCCTCTCTCCCGCCTTTGACACCGAGCTCCACCGACACTGCCCCGCTGCCATCTCCCCCCGCACGTCTCAGAGACTTCCCTTACTCAACAAGCCCAGATCAAGTTCCCGCTCTTCCTCTCTAAACAAGGGCCTCTCTGTCCCGGTGTCCCCCTCAGCAGCTGGCCCACCGTCCACCCGTGGCCTGAGCCAGAGAGCCTCGGAGGCAGGCTGGTCACCACACTCCCTCCTGACTCGCCCCAGTGACTGCTGACTATGCTCGCCAGTCCCTCTTCTGCTTCCACTTTTCTTAGCCCACAGCCATAGGGAAAGTGGTCATCTGGATTTGTACAGGAAAGACGCTTGGAAGTCCAGCAGGAAAGAAACCCCATGGACTTGGCTAATTCAGGGCTTCCAAATAATATTAGGCCAGGAACACTCGAACCCTGCAGCATGTCTCTCCAGACTGTGTGATAAGGAAATTTTGGGGGGAGACACGCCCCTGACTTGTCTCTGGGGGAGTCTAGCATTTCCATTCTGTGCTGATCAGGAACCGTTTCTGGGCTTTGTGGCAACATAGTGTGGCATCCTTTGCCCCATAGTGCCACGTCATGGGGTCCAGAGGTGGACATCTTCCTGTGACACAGGCTTGTGATACATCGTGGAGCTCCTCACTCAGCTAGTTCGGCCTTCATTTTCCTTCCTGTTCTGTCTGGCTTGCTTTATCTTTGTGGGGTACATTTAGTTAGGCACACTGCACTCTTGGCCAGGGATGTGACCACACCAGCACCATGTTCTTCCGTATGCTGCCCGAGCCTTGGAGTTCCAGTTTCTAAATGACACTCACTCACTCCGAGTCTTTTAACGAGCACGTCCCATCAGGTTTCTATTATTTGCATACACATGTATTTATTCAGCTGTTGTTTATGGTGCGAGGCACTATTTTAGATGCGGGGGATGCAGTGGTGAATAAAATCGCCAGAGTCCCTGCAATCACAGAAATAACAGGGAGATAGATAACCAGCAGATAGATAAAACAAATAAATATGAAAATGACAGCCAGGTGGTGGCAAGCGCGATGAAGAAAAATAAAGCAGGAGCTGGCAGCTGGTGAGGCCTGGTCTTCTGCGTCTGGCACTTGTCTGGAAGGCTGTGAGGGTCGACTGGTGGGGATGGGGGCGGCTGCGGCAGGTGCGTGGTGATGCCTTCACAAGGGAACAGGAGGCTGGTGGAGGCCAGAGAGTGGGCAGGTGCCAGGAAATGGACCGAGGCCTTAGGTTTGGCCTTTTAGTGTTTAGTTGGCCTCAGTAATTCTCTCTCTTTTGTAAATAGGCAAATGCCTGAGGGGATTATATTTACAGAGAAAGAATCATAGGCTAAAAAAATCCTTATCTTAGCAGACAGATTTAAATCACTGCCTGTAATTGCTACACACTGAATGCTTGTGATTCCCCAAATTTTTTATGTTGAAATCCTTACCCTAAGAAGATGGTCTTAGGAGGTGGGGCCTTTCGGGGGTGATTAGGTCATGAAAGGGAAGTCCTCATGAATGGAATTAGTGCCCTTATAAGACTCCAGAGCCCTTCTGCCATGTGAGGACACAGGAAGAAGTTGGTCTGTGTGCACCCAGAAAAGGGCCTGCACCGAGAACCAAACCTGCTACACCTCAGTCTTGGACTCCCAGCCTCCAGAACTGTGAGAAGTAAATTTCTGCTGTTTAAAAGCCACCCGGTCCATGATATTCTGTTATAGCAACCAGAATAGACTAAGATAGTACCTGAATATGTGCTTTTTTCTTTAAATGTGTATTTCATCTTTGAATTTAAATACAGAAAGCACTCCTTGGAAACAGACGGTTTCTAATTTTGACTACCAGACTGCTTGGAGGGAGACACAGGAGTAAATAAGTGAGTGACTAGACTCACTATATCCACTTCCAAATAGGATGTGAGATGGTAATGCAGACATTCTTCTGCACCATCAGGGCTGGGAGATGGTCTCTCACCTCACCTGAGCTGTCCTCACCATTTGAACTGTTTGCCACTAAACATCATGAGCAAACTGGGAAACTCCGGGAAAAGACAGCGTTGGAGGCAAACTAGAGACCCCCATGGCCCCTGTGCATGGAGAGAAGGGGGTGACTGGGTGGGAGGGATATTGTGCAAGACTCTACAGTGCTGATGGATTTGGACCCCAAATACTCCTTCCAGGTCCCCCTCCTCTGGTAGATTTCCCTGCCCATCCCAGACCTCGACACCAGCTCCTTCCTCTACAGTTCAGGTCCTCCCAGTCTGCCCATGCATATGGTGCTTTGTTTATATCACTCCGCCGATGCCCTGTGGTGCACGTTTCCTGCCTCAACTGTCCTGGGCTGCGTGGGTGGAAAGCCGAGTCTCCCAGACTTTTCTCAGGACCCCCTGGGGTCAGGTTACAATGTAGTAGGTCTGGGGGAGACCAGCCCCCCAGGAAAGCCCATGCTGCTGGACTGGGTCCATGGCCTGAATAATGAGGGTGAAGTCTGTGGCAAACAGGGCTAGGTTCAAATCCCGCTCTGCCCTTAACTGCAACTTTAAGATTTTTAAACCTCTGTTTTCTTGTCTTAAAATGGGCATTAGTACATGGTACGCTTGTGGATAATGCATATTATCTGCACCTAGGGAACATCTAGTTGATGAATCCTTCACAACTGTCATAGCTTTCTTTTACTGTGCTCTTATTGGAGGCAAATCTACATGGCCTGACTTGCACCCGGGGCTCACTGGGATGATCGAATGAGATAGCAGAAACGCATGTTGTGTACACTGCCTGGCATATAGTGAGAGGCTCCAATTGCTGTGATTATTTTTATTATTCTTGCTCAAAATTTTCCCAAGTCCATTTGGTGCACGCAAAATAACGGCTTCAGTAATCCACACCATGTTAATTTCCAGAGCAAATCACTGAAGAACTGTGTGTGCTGCCTTTGAGGATGAAGCAGATGTCTGTGGCAATCTGTTTCCTTCCGAGGAGCACACGCGAAACGACCGCCTCTTACCCTCTTGTTTACACCACAGCCCAGAGTAGATCCATCAAGACCCTCCACTGAGAGGAACAAATTATAATGATCTTTGCACGAGGCAGTTTGAGCTTGCCTTCCTGTTGCTTATAAACTAAGCCACAACCCAAACTGCTGAGAAATCTCTGCATGTCAGATATTTTTCTCCTAATTGATAAGAAAGTGCTCAAAAATAGAACTGTCGTCTGACAAACCCTGGAACTAATTGCCTTACCCGTAGCAGGCTGCTAAATGTGACCGGCATTCTCCCCTGGACTTGGTGGTTCCCAAGGAAACAAGGTTAATGCATTCATGACTAACATTTGCCTTGTCAATCCCAGTTCACTGCAGTAAGCGTAAAGCATGGGGGGAAAGTGCTGAGAATGTCGTTTCCCTCCTCTGCTTGAAGTACAAAAGTCTCAAGCAAAGATTAAACAAACGCTCAGCCAACCATCAAAAATTAATCAGCTTCTACACTTGTCCCAGGCTTCTAAATGCTTGCCTGGGTGTTCCACGGGTACCCAAACATTGAGGCTTTCAAAATTCTAAACCACAAAATTTGAACAGTAGTTAACCCTTTAATCATGACTGGTTCAGGTTTTCTTTGGCTGTATTTTGACAATTTCTTAATTTTCTTCTATAGATGGGTCACTTTATTTGTTAAAAACGAGCATTTATGCATTTTCTAGGTCTCGTTTCACACTTATAATCAGAAACAACAACCGTAAAGACAACAAAATCCCTAAATTCATCATTTTCCCTCCAATTCAGTCCTTCCTGACTTCCAATTTCTGATTATGACGGCAACGCTGTAATCACGAGAAGCAACATGAATGCCTTAGAGCTATGATTGAAGGTTATCCATTCGTTAACCCACAAATCCAGTTGACGACACCTCCAATAAGTCTCCATTTTTGGGGTTTCCATTGATGTTCTATTTTTAAAAAAGCCTCAATTTCCATGCTTTTCCCTGACCTAGTTCTTTCTAAATCAGTTTTAGACCTTTGAAGATATCATTCCACTGTCTCCTTGCTTCATTGTAGCTTGAGAAATCAGCTGTCAGTCTTCTTGCAAATTCTTTGTGTTTAATCTAATTGTTTTGCTCCCCCTCTCTAGATCATTTAAAAATTTTTATTTTTGGTATTCTATAATTTATCTATGTTCTGCTCAGATGCATTTTTTTTGGATGCCATTAGAGACATACTTTGTGTCATTGCTGATACTATTACTCTTAGTTTAGTAATACAAAACTATCACATGATCTCTGTGTAAAAAGTCTTGGGCTAAACTTTGGATAATTTTTATAAGCACAGTCTTCTGTGTGGGCTGGATCAGTGAACATTTCAATACAATCTATTTCCAAAAAGAATGGACTGTCTACTTTATCAGCCAAGGTGAATCCTATAGAAGAGATCTTGTCAAGCAAAAGCTGAGACTGGCATTCCAGACTATTCCTTGGCTGGAAAGAAAAATTTGGAAAAAGGAATGTTTACTGACTTACTATAAAGGGTATTGCAAAGGATACAAATGGGCTGCCAGATGGAAGAGATGTTTTGGGTGAGGTATGAAGAAGTGGTGCGAGCTACCATGCCCTCTCTGGGCATGCCACCCTCCAGGAACCACTGCATGTTCAGATATCCAGCGGCTCCAGATTTTTAAAAATATCCTACTCAACATTAGTTAATCATGCTAAAGTCAATGATACTAAAGTTTTCCCATCATTTCTAGAAATCCTTAACACTTATGTCATCAAATTGTGCTTCTCTTTCATTCTTCCTCTTTCCTTTTGTCACTCTAGTTAAACATTTGAGGGAAGTTCTGACTTTATTCTCTGTATCTTCATTTGAGGGAAGTTCTTCCTTTATTCTCTGTATATTCAAAGCTCTCTAATTTTCCACTTCATCGTCTTTCAGTTGTGCATTCTGGGTGATTTCTTCAGGGTTTTCTTCCATTTTGCAAAGTTTTCTTTTGCTGAATCAATTCTGCTATTTAATCTGTGCAGGTAGATTCAATTTTTACATTCTTCATTCACATGTTCGTGGCACAGAGCTTTAAAGTCCTTGGAATTTATGATGGAAATATCATTGTCATCCTCATGAGACAGCTCATGGTGGGCCCCTAGATAGCTTCAGGATAAGGCTGGTCACCAGGAAAACCAAGCACATGATTTTAGAGTTTATTAAAGGATTGGGGCTTCCAGCCACCTGACTTCCAGGGAGGGGATGGGGGTTAAAGATCGAGTTCAATCATGGAATCAATGATTCAATCAATTATGCCTACATAATGAGCCCCAGTAAAAGCTCTGGACACTGAGGCTCATGGGAGCTTCCTGGTTGATGAACACATCAATGTGTTAGGAGAGTGATCTGTCCTGATTCCATGAGGAGAGGACATAAAAACTCTGTGTTCCTAAGAACTCATCCTATACGTCTTTCCATTTGGCTGTTCTCCCTCATTGTCTCCTTTATAATAAAACTGTAAGTATAGTGCTTTCTTAAATTCTGCAAGTTACTCTGACAAATTATTGAGTCTGGGGTGTTGTGAGAACCCCTGAATTTATAGACAATTGATGAGAACTTTGAGTAGCTTGGAGACATTTAAAGTGCAGCTGGCATTTGAAATAAGGGCAGTCTTGATGGAGACCATGCCCTTTAACCTGTGGGAACTGTGTTAATTCTGGGTAGTTAGTGCCAGAAGTATGTTGCAGTAGAACTGGCTGGGGCTAAAATGGAATAGAATTCTAACCATTTACTATAACCAATTATGGCAAATCACAAAAACTTCTCTGTGACTCAGTTTCCTATCTTAAAATGACAGTATTAGCAGCACCACCATAATAAGTTTATAAGAAGTAGATGAGGCAACTCGGTGTCTGGCATAACTGCCCAACAATGGCAAGTGCTGTAAGTGTTTGCTCAAATATCAGCATATCAGGAGAGCTTATACTGCTATCCACAAGAAAACATGACTCCTTTTTCCTGACAATGAGTATTTTCTGTTCTCAACTCTGTTTTATTTTTCTTTTAGCCTTTAACACCACTTCTATTAGTCAGCTTTTCCCACGATAATTCTTCATAACAAATCACTCCCCCAAACTCAGTCACTTTTAGTAGAAAATCTTTATTCTCATGTTCATGGATTTATAGACCTACTGGATCGGCTGATTCAGGCTGGGTTCAGCTGAGTGGTTCTTCTATCTTCAGGTCTGCTGGGCTTGTGTCCAGGCTACACATTGGGTCCAAGTTTGCTTCACAGGTATCTCATTATTCTGGGACCAGAGACTACCCAGGGCTTGTTTTCATGGCAGTGGCAGAAGCACAAGAAGCAGGCCAAACCCTGCCAGCACATATCAAGCTTCTGCTTATATCATGCTCACAGATATCCCATAGGACAAAGAGAGTCACACAGCCAAGTCCAACATCATATCCAAAATGTATTCTACCTCCTGGGGGAGAAACTTCACATGGCAAAGTGTGATGCAGAATTCTAACATGAGTGGGGTGTGAAGAATTGGGGGATGGTGCTCCAATCTACCCCACTGCTTGACATGTTACATTTCACTTGTTTTTATCTAGGGTACATTTCCTGCCACTGTGATGTCAACTCTGTGAAAGCAGGGACACTAGTTTTTGTGCACAGTTCTATTCTCAGCACCTGAAACAGTAGTCCTACAGCAGGTTATCTGTTGACTGACTGGATGGACACATGAGTCAAGTGAGAATAGTAGAGACAGGCGTCATACCCCTAACCATTCTATGAAACAGCTTCTAATAAACAGTGAAATGGCCACAACGAGAGGCCAAGCAGACGGGTGGGGCTCCCTTGATGCTGAAAGGGAGAGCACCGCATCAGCTCTGGGATGACTGCCTGCTTATACTCGAAACCCACAGTGGGACAGTGAAGTCCCAGGTTCTGAGCCAGGATATTGTTTGTCTACGTGGATAGCTTTATACTCATCTTTAGAGCAAAAAGTCCAAAGCAGCAGCTATGTTGAAGGTAGCTAAAGGTGCTGATGGAACAACATTTCGTTGCCTCGATTGCCCTGGAGTTTCAACCATTCATTGGAAGAAAAAGTTCTAGTACCAACCAAACTGACTTTACCAAAGTAACGTTTACAAGCTAGCAGCAGAATGAACCAGCTTCAGTCCAGTAAGTGGAAGTCTACACCTGGAGTTGGAAAGACTGAGTGAAGCCTACTTTCAAAAATATCTCTTTGGCTTTCCTCGAGTGATGACACTGTGAATGGAGAGAGTCCTAAAAATACAAACTCTCTGCAATTTAGCAAATGGAGGGACAATGAAAAGCCTAATAATAAACTTGAGACAGACTAAATTCTACATAATTAGCACCCTTGAGCCAAAGGCAGAAGAAAAACATGTAATTAAATGTGAATACTTTAGGAAGAAATCAGAATGGTCCGATGATAGCTAAATCAACCAGAATGAGAAAGGTTATAAAAAGCAACCTCTGATTGATTTCCTCAATTAGAAGATGATATGGGACCAAACAGAAACGGCTGGAAGGAAAGGGGGAAAAGGCACTACGATACAGCGGCGTGCAAATGATGTAATATCTGGAGAACAAATGCTTGCTTCTCCAGCAAAGCCAGAAGGCCACATTCTCTATGGCTGGTGAACACAAATAAGCCCAAACGGGTACAATTCGCTTTACAAGCGTTCGAGAAATGCTTCTATGCACGAAGTCCAAGGTTGGGAGTTCTTTCTGGGGAGGGAGCATGGCTAAGGTGTGAGGGGCTTGGTCTTTAAACGGGTCCATTGAAGACTAACGAGAAGAAACTTATCATCGGAAGGGAAGTCTGAACTAAAGCAGAAGACTTCTAGTTCTTGGCATCCTAGGAGAATCAGGGTAGTTTGTGCTTCTGCTGAGTCAGGCTTTCACTGCGAGGTGATGAAAAGGCCGTGCAAGGTGTTCTCGGTGGGAAACCTTGCCCTGCCTGCCATTTAATCTGCAGTTTCTCCTCAAGTCCTTCCTTCAAATTCAGTGTTAGACTCCAGTGAGGTACAAACCCACCTTGATTTCGATTATGTTCATTTTAACGTTATTTAAATATGCACACACAGACACATTGGTGTTGACAAAGATTCTCTGCTTGGCCAAATTTAGTCGGGCTTCTCAATCTTCTGCTAAACCCATCTGTGCATTTCCTTGTGAGGTCCAGTCTTAGCAAAAAACCTTGTTCAATCAGTTTGGCCAGAACCTCCCGTCCTGGGCATCTGGTCACCCTCAGCCGTCACTGTCTCCCAGGTGATGTCTGATAACTCTGGCCTGTTTTCAGGCCTGGTAAGTTGTTCAACCAGAATCCCCCTCACCCCTGAGGTTTCCTCTCAGCCATTTTCATCTGCTGACCCTGCCCTGCTCCTTGCCTATACATTCCCACTTACCCATGCTGTATTCAGAGTTGAGTCCAGGCTCTCTTCCCCTACTGCAAGACCCTACAGCAGGGGTCCCTATACCTATCGAGAGGGTCCTGAATGAAGTCTGTCTTCCTGTGTTTTCACAAGTGCCATTGAGTAATTTTTTTCTCTAAGGGTGTGAGCTACTTAGGCTTGTGACTCCTGTACTGCCAGAAAACTCAACAAAAACATAAACTCAAAACACACCCAATGATAAAACATTTACTATCAAATGAGCAGCAATAAATGTTCTTCACACAACCATACCCAGAACATAGCAGACACACGACGCATGGCTGTGGAGTGATTTTTTTTTTCATGACCATGGTGCCTTTGAACTGACTCTGCAAAGGCAGAGAAGAGACATGGGGAAAGGCTGCAGCCAGGGCCCTGGGGGGAACACTTTTGATCCTTGAATCACACAGTAGAGGCTTTACTTGGAAAGGGAGAGGCAGGAGCTCGGCCTGGAGAGCCGTCTCCCACTGGCCTGCAAGCATCCTAAAAGCTAGGCCCTCTGCCTTCCAGATCACAAGCTTGCTGGATGCTGTCCTGTCTCTGCTGTGCTCTGGCCTCCTTCCCGACCCGCACGCGGGAGGCTTTCCACAAATGCCAAACCCGCTTCGCTAGAGCTCCACGGTGGCCGTGCCTGGTGTAACCTGGGTGCCTGCCTCAAAGCGCACGACGCATAAATAGCAGAGAACTGAGCAGCAATTTTAGGCCAGAAAAAAAAAATCCAGCATGACCAAGGACAGGAGACCCCAGCCTGACGCGAGTGTTCCATTGCTGTTAAGTCCCCGACTGGAAAGAGGGACATCCCATACACCAAAGCCCAGGAGCACGAGAAGGTGCATACTTTGAACTCTAGGGTCATTTCAAGAATCCACTCACTGGTTCAGAAACTGCTTCCACTACTCTGGCCTTCTTGTCTTTTTGTGGAGAAAATGGGAAAGCCAAACTTTCCTCGCAGTTCATACAATTGCTGTGAAAAGAATTGCCGGGAGAGAGAAGTGTGTGGCAGAGTCAGCAAAGTCTGGAGAGCTCGCGGGATGCCTGCAGTGGCCCAGAGCACCGGGGGCTGTTTCTGGAACCCTCTCTTACAGGAGTGCCCCCACCCCTGGTGTGAGGCTCTAGGTGGGGTTCAGGTAAGTGTTCTCAAAATTTGTGTCTGGGGCTGGAGGAAGAATCCAGTGGGGTGGGTAGACGGTTCCTAGGGCCATGCCGAGCCCTGCGTTCCCTCCGCAGAGGCCTCTACACATCCCTCCTCCCATCCATCGATTAGGCATTATTAGGCCTTTTTATCTCTAATAAATGTCTGCAGAAAGTGATCATGCTATGCTGCCACCCAACCCCTTCAGAACCCTCCAACCGTTTCCCATGGAATCCAGAATAAGAACCCAGAGCCCAATCTCTTCCCTCCTGTCAGGGACGCACCTTTTCTCTCCTTATTGCAGCCCTGTGGGCCCCTGTGGTTCCTAGAATAGCTGAGAGCCTTTCTACCCCGGGGACTTTGCACGGTGGTTCCCCTGCCTACTTCTCAGATCAGGCTACGGCGCACTCCTTTACCTCATTCACAGCTGTGCTCATGTGCCCCGACCCCCTCACTCAGATAGCACCCCCGGGTGCGCTCCACTCTTCTACCCGACTGGATTCTTCTTCTAAAGCACATTCCTCCACTTAACACTGGATAATACATTGGTCTGTCTCTCCATAAGCACTATGAGAGAGGGGCTTGGTCTTTCACGATCCCCCGTCCCATACCTAGTGTCTAGAATAGTGCTTGGCTCACTGCAGGGGAATAACAGACATCTCCTGAAAGACTAAATGGACGTAGCTTCCCAGAGGACAACACAGCCCACCCACCCAAAGGTAGATCACAAACATACCTGCAGCACCTGTTGACTCAGCTAAGGATAGCACATGTTCCTTCTCAATACCAGCGTGACTGACGTCTGTGTCAGTTAAGTAACAACACAGCGGTGGTGACAGCTACCCTTCGTCTCGGCCTTCGAGTGTGCCAGGCACGGTGAACGGTACATGCACTGAATTTGTTTCTCATAGAAGAGTAGGCGTTCTCTGTGGCAGAAGGTGGCACTGAAGCCCAGCTGGAACCCAATGACCTGCCAGACCAGGCAGGACTCAGGACTGTCCAGGATGCCGAGTGGAGAGCCCGAAAGTGAGCCACCAGGCAGTTAGGCTGCAAGGAGCTCCTAGGAAGCGGTAACTCTGGAGTTGGCAAAAAGATTCCTGACATTTGGCTTTTCTCCAGTTTCTGTGCGGGGAAAAAAAATGAAAGGATGTTGACTTGCTTCTTCCTCTCCTAGCTTAAGAGGTCCCAGAGGAGAGGCACCGGCTTTGCAGCAGGCCTCAGGGCCCGGCAGTCACTGCAAGTAGGCCCACAAGGCAGCAGTGCTCAGAGGTTCTCAGCCCTGACTGTGTGTTAAAATCACCTGGGCGGTTTACGAAATTTAAATGCTCAGGCCCACCCCTGACATTCTGCTTGCACTGGCCCGAAGTGGGGCCCAGGCCCCTGCATTTTCCTAAAAGCTCAACCACGGATACCAATGTACGGTTGGGGGAGGTTGGGGGAGGTCCGGAACCCAAGAAGGGGTGGGAGGACATGTAGGCCAGGGTCAGGTTGAGTGTGTGGGGGGGAGGGGAGTGTGGTAAAGGCAGGATCAAAATTCCAGATTATTCTATTTACCTATGGCTCCCATAGGACTCGGTACTGTCAATGACTCCGTCTTTTATAAAAACAGGATGCTGGATATTTTGTTCATCATGTTTTTTTTGCACTAATTTTGATTTTAAGAAACATCTTGCATCAAAATATTATTTATCATGATTATTGAGTTTTTTGGCACCACTTTAATCTTGCCCCTGAAGCAAGTAGCTCACTGGCTTCACCCCAGCCCAGGACCTGGGAAGGAGGAGGCTCTCTTGAGAATGAGAACTGTCCTTGTTTTCAGAATCTGGGATGTGGGAGTGGCTGTATGGGATGAGGGTGAGGGGCAGAAGCCCGGAAGAGAGGAACCAGATGTGTTCCTGTCGCCCTGTCTAGGCAGACAATGAAGGAGGGTTCACAGCTGAGATGGCGTCTCATTCCATCAGCAGAGCTTCTCTCGGGGTTCCTCACTTGCTCCCCTGGGGAAGGCACCTAGACCTTGGTTCTAAATACCATCTTAGTGTGGGGGTACCTCCAGCCGGGATTAATTGCTGAAGCCCCAGACTCCACGATCCACAGTCCTGCTCATTTGAGTATTTAAACACATCTCAAACTTGTTCAAAGCAGGCCTCTTGGTTCCAGATCCCTCCCTGCCCAGGAGCAAATCAACAATAACTATGAATCCCTTTCTTCCTGGACTCACCCATCTTGGTACCAGTGGCGCCCTGTCCACTCCCCCTGCCATCGGTAGCCTTGTCACCTCTACTTCCACAATACGCCCAGAAGCATCTTCTCTCCATCTTCACTGCCACCTTCCTGTTATCATCTCCCTGGACTCCAGGCTGCCACTCTTGGTGTCCCCCTTCTATCACCCTCCAGCCCTCCACTGCTACCAAGTATCATTCTAAACCCAGGTCTGATCATGTAGTTCTGGTTCAACCTTCCGATCAATTTGAGACAGAACAAATACCTTCCCATAGTTCTTCATGACAAATGGACACACACCATTTGCTGGGGCGCTTGAAGCCCTGCCTGACCCACGCTGTCAAGTCATCCAGTCTCATTTTCCATCACCACCTTCTTATTCAGTCCTCAGCCACATCAGCCCTTTTCCTGTTGCCGCCACAAACCAAGCTGGCGTCTGCCACTGGGGTCTTTGTGCTTGCAGCTCCCATTGACTGGAAAGCTTCTATCGTCTATTTAGGTCTTCACTGAAATGCAATCTCCTTAGAAATTACATCCCTGACCACTAGTCACTCATGACTCCATCTCTCTCTTTGCCTTCCTTACAAATTACCATTCCCCCAAATTATTTTAGCCTATTAACATTTCATCTGTCTATTGTTTTTTTTCTCCACTAGAATGTAGATTTCACGAAAACAGGGATATTATCTCCATGGACTACCACAGAACTGAGCTCATGATATCTACTGAATAAATACATTATTGAATGAATGAATGGAGAATGAATGAAAGAATGAAAGAATACTTCATAATTGAACTATCCTTTAAAAATTCCCCAAACCTGTAGGCCAACAGGATTATTTTTATGATTCGAGTCAAATAGCCAAAGACATATTGCAAAGGAAAGTCCAAGCACTGTAATGTGTGGAGTCGCTGCTCTTCGAGGAAGACCTCTGTGCACTACGAGTGCATTTGAAAGACAGATTCTTGTGAAGCGGTCTGTGGTAGGCCAAATAATGGCCCCTCTAAACATTCATGTCCTAATTCCTGGAACCTGTGACCATGTTAGGTCACATGGCAAAGGACAGTTAAGGTTGCAGGTGGAATTAAGGTCACTAATCAGTTGACTTTAAAATAGGGAGATTATTGTGGATTATCAGGGTGGGTTCAATATAATTACGAGGTTCTAAAATGGGAAGTGGGAGACATAAAAGTCATTGTGAGATGATGCAGCATGACAGAGACCTGACCACTACTGCTGGCTTCGGAGACAGAAGGGGCCACAAGCCATGGCATGCAAGCAGTCCCTAGAAGATGGGAGAGGAAGGAAACAGAATCTCCCTAGAGTCTCCAGAGAGGAGCGCAGCCCTGCAACACCTGGATATGATCTCAGTGAGATCCACGTTGGACTTCTGAACTCCAGAACTGGGAGGTAATACGTTTGCATTAAGTTACTAATTTTGTGGTACTTTGTCACAGCAGTCGTGGGAGACCAACACATGGTCTTTCAGCAGAATGTGTTTAGGGGGTGCCCTTAGTTTTCTCTCCTTCAGGCTATAAAGAATAGACATCCATGAGGAATTAAGAGAAGCAGCGGGGCTGGTGGGACCCAGGACCCTGAAGACCAGGCCTGGGACTGCAGCGGTACCACTAATGGGGCCCGTGGTCGGGCTGGCTGTTCTTGAGAGCCTGCCCCTGCTGGGGACTTGGCAAGACTTTTGTACTCTTCCTCTCATTGAGTACTCAACAATTATTCATTCACTCATTCACAAATACAATTGATGTTGGAGCATCAATTATGTTTCAGACATTGCATTGTGCACAATCATACAAATGATGCCAGAAATCAGATTAAGGAAGTGACTGCATTTGAATTCAAGATTTGGCAGTAATAATAATAATGAGAGTAGCCATGATGGGTCACACTTATTAAATATTTACTGAGGCACTGGATAAGCTCTCTCACCACACACACACACACACACACACACACACACACACACACACCACCTGGACTCAGACATTTCCGGCAGGATTGGCAGTAGTGGGAAACGGCCAGGGGAGTGGGGGCACACCTCAACAACAAGGGTACCTACATAATGAACATGGGTATACCTAGCTCTGAATTGTACCCCGTATCTTTAAAATCAGAAATTAAAAAAAAAGAAAAAGATACCTGCACACGCATGTTTATTGTAGCATGGAACCAACCGCGCTGCCCATTGAAAGAAGACTGGATAAAAAACAACATGCCACATATACACAATGGAATACTATGCAGTCATAAAGAAGGACAAAATTATGAACTTCACAGCAACTTGGATGGACTTAAAATCTATAATTCTGAGCGATCTATCACAGAAACAAAGAACTGAGTATCACATGTTCTCACTCATGAGCGGACCTGGAACAATTATCGTAATACTATAAGAAAAGGATTGGCAGTAGTGAGAAACTGCCAGGAAGGGGGTGGGGACACACCTCATCAACAAGGGTACGTGCATAATGAACATGTGTATACCTAATTCCCACATCTTTAAAATAAAAATTAAAAAAAATTAAAAAAGAATTTATTATGTGCCAGAGTCTATGCTGGATATTTTTATCTATTCACAAGGTAGATAGCATTGGCTCATTCTACAGGGTCTCAGAGAGGTTTGTTTGGTGACCTGCCAATGGTCACAGAGAGAGAAAGCGGAAGAACAGAAGGCTGGTTAGGTCTCCCTTGTCCTAAAGCTTGGGCTCTTCTATGACGCTGAGCTGCCCCTCAAGACAGAAGATGTTCCTATTGTTTTAGTATATGCCATGCCCGATGCTTTAGCAGCATTGTCTGCAGTTCTCACGGCGGCCCTGTGTGGAAGGTATTGCTGTCTCCGTTGCAAAGATGAGAACATTGAGTCTCCCCAGATCGCACGGCTGATAAACGTCAGAGTCAGGGTCATCCGTCTGCAAGTCCCCTGCTGGGGCCACAACAGCAGACTGCCTTGGGACAGATCCCTCTGCCTTCCTTCTGTTGTGGCATCTTTGCTTCTGTTATTCATTCTCTCTCTTCTCTCTCGCAGGATGTCATGCCACGTGTGCCTCCTCTTTTTTCTCCCCTTGACATTTTGCCCCATCTGCTTGGGCTCTGGAGTCAACATTGGACTAGTGATGGGGAAATCGTTTTCCCTGGGACATCAGGATGGACAGCCGGGTCTCTGCGAAAACGCACTGGAGACAGGGAGCAGCATCTGTCAGCAGCCGGGCCCTGGTCGAAGGGCTAGGGTGGGTGCTTTTCTGTGGGGACACCCGGAGTGCAGAGTCCCCGGGGTTTCTGTGGAGACACATCTGCCTGCTTTCTCTGTCTCGCTCACCTGCAGCAAAGCCAGGACACCGGCTCTGAAGGGGGCCAAGGCTCCACAAAGGAAGGGATGCTGCTGGCTCCATCTTCCTTCCGGGCCATGGCAAAAACTACTGTCCTGAGAGACCCCCGGGCTTTGTGAGAACAGGCCCCTAATGAGGTACCCTTTGCTTGGGGAGGGAGTAAAATAGAGGCAAGCCCCATGGGCATCTGCCCATGGAAATTTCCAGAAGTGGCTCTGTAAAGCAGATTATCCTTAGACTAATTTTATGTTCCGCAAGAATAATGCTGTCATTAATGCCACGATTCTGACCCAGGAGTCTCAGAGGAGCTGTGGCTAGTTGCAGCTTGGGCTGAGAGGCCTCAGCAGGGTTGTCTCTTCCTCTTGCTGCCAACAGAACTTGGATTTGGTCCAGATGTACCTGGACATTCAGGCCATGGGGACATAGGAGCCAGTTCCTGCCAATGCAATGTCAGGGGAGCCAGCTCGGGCACCTGTGGAAAAGATTTTGCGCCTCCGAAAAGGGGCGCAGCCCAGATTCTGCATGGTGGAGTCAAAGATGGACAGTAGCTCGACCTTCATGAGCTGTTGTCCCAGCCCTGGATTTTGAACCTGCACCTTTTGTTCCCTGAGTGGACCAAGCGCATTTATTGCTAACGCCACCATTGGCTCAGTACTCTTGATGGTCTTCTGTTTTTATTGGGAACAGCATAATAACTCTACATGTGACTAGAATCTCTAAAAGTCTTGAGAAGGATGAAAGATGATGCATGATTGGAAAAGAACATACCACATTTTCAGCTTCAGACCGAATGCTCTTCAGATGCTGGGTTCGTCTCTTCGGGCTGCTGTGACAAGTTCCCACACACAGTGTCTGACAACTGAAATTTAGCCTCCTGCAGTTCTAGAGACAAGAAGTTCAAAATCAAGGCATCGGCATGGGGGGGGTTCCTTCTGGAGGCGCCGAGAGAAAACCTGTCCCGTGCCTCTCTCCTAGCCTCCGGTGGCTGCCAGCCGTCCCTGGTGTGCCTTGGATTGTAGACCCATCGCTGCAATCTCTGCCTGCGTCCTCACATGGCGTTCTCTTCATGTTGGTGTGTCTCTCTGGCCAGAATTCCCTCCTTTTATAAGGACATCTCTCATCGGATTAGGTCCCTTCCAATCCAGTATGCCAACTTACCACAGACAGGGGCTTATAGACAACAGAAGTGTATTTCTCACAGTTCTGGAGGCTGGGCAGTCTCGACCAAGGTGTCAGCAGGATGAGGTTCTGGTGAGGGCCTCTTCCGGGCTGCAGACTGCTCCCGTCTCCATGTGTCCTCAGGTGGCAGAGCGCAGCGGGCAGAAAGCTTCCCCGAGACTCATCCTAACGCCTGCCAAAGACTCGCCCCTTAATGCCATCATACTGGGGCGGTCTTCCAACACATGAATTTGGTGTGGGAACACAAGCACTCGGTCCTTCATGAGCTGCTGTCCCAGCCCTGGATTTTGAGCCTGCACCTTTTGTTCCCTGAGTCGATCAAGCGTATTGATTGCTAAAGCCGCCATTGGCTCAGTACTCTTGCTGGTCTTCTGTTTTTAACGGGAACAACAAAGCAAGAACCATCTAGCAGGGCTCGGTCAATCTCAAGAAGTTTGAGGAAGAATCATACAAATGACGGTTGTTGTTTTAAGCCTCCAAGTCCTGGGTGCTTCGTGAGCACCAAGGCTGGACAGACGAATCCAGTCTCCCATGCAGTTGCAGCCTTCAGGAGGTGACTGGTCTTGAATGGGCCCCAGGCTCACGCACGTACGTGCTGGCTCTTGTGCTGGGGAGATGCTACAGTGGCGGCCCCGTGTGTGTGTGTGTGTGTGTGTGTGTGATTCACCAGTATGATGCTCTTTGGATTCCTCATATGGTGGCCCAAGGTTCCCAAGGTGTGTGTCTCTAGACACAGCATCAGGCATAATCTTCACTGCTTTCTCCAACCAGACTTGGAGCTTCACAGCATCATTTCTGTCATATTCTCTGGCTGAGGCAGTCACAAGACCCTCCCAGCTACAAGGGGGAGAGGGACATGGACCCTACTTAGCAATGAAGCAATGACAGGTGTGTCAAAGGACTTGCAAACACATTTTAAAACAGCCACAAGGCCGGGCATGGTGGCTCATGCCTGTAATCCAAGAACTTCGGAAGGTTGAGGCAGGATGGATTGCTTGATCCCAGGAGTTCGAAACCAGTCTGGGCAACACAGTGAGATCCCATCTTTACAAAAAAAATTAAACAATTATTCAGGTGTGGCGGCATGTGCCTGTAGTCTCAGCAACTCAGAAGGCTGAGGCAGGAGGATCACCTGAGTCCAGGTCGATATGCGGTAGCCCTGATCATGTAACTGCATTCCAGCCTGAGTGACAGTGATAACTCGACTCAAAAAAAAAAATAGAACAGCCACAGTACCATTCACTCTACACTATGTACATTTAAAGTGCTCCCGTAGCCGGGCTCGGTGGCTCAGCCTGTAATTCCTCGCTTGGGGAGACTGAGGTGAGTAGATTGCCTGAGCGTGTGGGTTCGAGACCCGCCTGGGCAACTTGGCGAGATCTCATCTCTACAATAAGTCAAAAAATCAGCCGGGCGTGGTAGCGCATGCCTGTAATTCCGGCTACTTGGAAGGCTGAGGCGGAAGGATCGCCGGAGCCCAGCAGGTC